>JAWWMK010020880.1:0-17918 GCA_035047105.1 Galeopsomyia nigrocyanea | reverse complement strand
GCATGTGGCTTTTAACCTCTAAATTCCGTGAAAAATCCGTAAATTTACCGAATTTACCGTCAAGCTTTCTAACAGGGATGTCTTTTGAGAGTAATAGGAGCACTTTATTTTCTCTGTGGCAATTGAAAAAACTCGCAACGAAAATGAAATCGGGTGAGCAAAGTCTAAATGATGCGCGCCTGAAGAAATTTCTTTTTACTTTATCGACAATTTTATCAAGATTCAAAAAATTCGTTATTGAGAAATTAACAAAAAAGTATATCATGCCACGAAGTTGTTTAAATGTTCAATTTAGTATATATATTTTTTAATTTAAATAACGATGATGACTACACTTACATTGTTGGGCCGTTGAAAACGTCAGGTTTCACACGTATAGAACAAAAAAATCTATTGTTTCGCGAATGCATTACGCAAGAATTGCACATCTTACGATTTATTTAGTACCATCAAGTAGGTCAAACCAAATTATCGTTCATTTAATCATCTACGGTTCGTGAAAGATTTTA
Source organism: Galeopsomyia nigrocyanea (assembly GCA_035047105.1). Taxonomy (NCBI): domain Eukaryota; kingdom Metazoa; phylum Arthropoda; class Insecta; order Hymenoptera; family Eulophidae; genus Galeopsomyia; species Galeopsomyia nigrocyanea. Next base: position 17,409 of record JAWWMK010020880.1, on the reverse strand, counting down.
AAAATACAGCATTTATCTATCAAGATATCATCTGTTTAGATAAAAAATAGTTGGACATCTCACATTTATTAACTTTATAACGTAAAAAATTCAAACAGTTCCAATCCCCTTTTTTTCAATATATCCCACGCCATTTTTAGCATATAACGTCTCCATATCCACCAACCCTTTCGAAACTCATCTATAGGCATCTCAAACAAAAAGAAATAAAAAAAAAAACAGAAGAAGAATAAGATAAAAATCATATGCAAATGACAACCAACCATTTTGTAATGTATCGTAACGTACGCGCAAGGTAATGTTGCAATGTCACCCAAAGCGTTTTTCACCCAACCAGCTTAGACTCAGCCCCCCTATCCCCACACACACATTTAAAAAAACGCATATAACCGTTAAACACCATATAACATATAGTCTCTCTCTCTCTCTCGCGAATCAGTAGCGCAGATGCATCGTGTGTGCAAAACGTCCTCGCACACAAACAATGGCGTGAATCCGTTCTCTCTCTCACACACACACACACACACGACTGTGAGAGCTGCATATAGCCCACCATTTTTGAGGGGTCCCATACTAAACGAGGGGTGGGTTTTATATGGTTTATGGGGTGAGGCCCCGCCAGTGTGACAAGTCGACCAATGGGATCGTAGAGAATGCATGCAACCCAAAAAAAAAAGTATGCACGTGTGTGTGTGTGGTGATGGTAAGAAGAAGAAGAAGAGGGGGGTTATTCAGGCAAAAAGCTTGCTTTAGGTCGCGACTCAGTCCATCTGCGACTACGACGTCGACGACGACGACGACGACTCAGGCAGCAGCAGTAGTACTGGGCAAAAACTCGCCTAACCCTTCCTTGATTACAATGCCGGCAAAAAGCGAAATACTAACCGCCGTCGGCGGCGGCGTCGGCTCGCCGAGAGAGAGAGAGAGAGAGACTAAGAAACTAGACTCGTTTTTGCTTGGGATATACGCGCGCGCAAGCGGCCAAGGCAGCGGCGGCGCGCTCCGCAACGTCAAGTATCACAAAGAAATGAGTTCCTTCTTCGCTTCTTTTCCCTTTTAGCTCGCTGCTGCCTGCTGCTGCTGCTCTTACCCATTGTCTCTCTCTCTCTTTCTCTCTTGCGCGCGTTCAGCCATTATCTTATCCTCAACGCGCACACACACTTTGCAAGAAAAAAAAAATAACGAAAAAGCTTGCGAGAGGGCAATGACTGCGAGCTTTTCATATCGCAAGCTCGCGAAAAAATTATTTTAACGAATATTTGCGACGGGGGGAGACGATCGTCCCTCTCGCAAAACGTCGCGAAGACTGCCCCATACACTCGGCAAGAAATGAAAAGAACGCGTGTAATAAGAGCCCTGTCGGTCAGTTGTGTATGTGTGTGTGCTCTTTTTTTTTTTTTTTTTGTATCCCTCGATGGCAAAGCGATCCTTTCCCTTTTTATACACTTCCCTCTCTTTCTCTCTCTCTTCGGGGGCCTATTAATTTATACGCGTGCGTGCACGCGCGCGAGCGAGAGAGTTTTTCAGCGTGAGCGCGGACTGCGAAACCGGGACGTTCCGCGAAATTTGCAACAACTAATCGGCCGTCGCCGACCTCTTTTTATAACATACCCTTTCTTTTCATTTCTTTTCTTTTTTTTTTTTTTTTGTTTCTCTCAGTGGTCCAGACTTCAATGCCACAGAACGAGGCTGAATTGCAGCTCTATAGGGTGATGCAGCGTGCTTCGTTACTCAGCTACTATGACACTCTACTCGAGATGGGTAAGTGTCTTTTAGCATAAGTGATTATCAATAAAGTGATGAGGATCAATAATTATATTTTTCTGCATATATATAGGTGGCGACGACGTGCAGCAACTGTGCGACGCGGGCGAGGAAGAATTTTTGGAAATTATGGCACTCGTGGGTATGGCAAGCAAACCGTTGCACGTTAGAAGGCTACAAAAGGCTCTACAAGAGTGGCTGACCAATCCGGGTAATTACTACTTACGCGCGGCAGATATATATAGGTTCTCTCGTTTGCGCCAAGTAAATCTCTTTCCTTTCTTCCTTCCTTCTTCTTCCCTTTGGAGAGTTAAGCAAATGGTTATCATGCTCGTTGCGGGTTAATTAATGGGCGAAGACTTATTGTATATATATACCGCGTGCTCCGTTTTGTCGCTCCCCTGCACACCGCGACGGAGAGAGAGTGGATTGATTTAGTGTTATGGGATGCTTGGGAACGATATGCTTCGTTACGTTAGCAAACCTTCTTCTTCTTCTTCTTTTTTTTTTTGATAATGGAATTCATTCAAAGATTTTTTTTTAAATTCTCATAAAGACATAGAACTTGAACCGTTGTACTCTCAGTATTGTTTCAGACGCCAGTGATAGTGCCACAAGCAACTAGTAATAGCAATAAAGCCCCAACAACCCCAGTGGTATTCCCATGCGTGGGTGGTAGTAGTAGTAGCTTCAGTCCACGACCCCAACTACCATCCTCCACTTCGATCACGGCGCAGAGTGCAAAAGCAATAGCAGCAGCAGCCGCGGCAGCAGCTTCAGCTTCAGCAACGCCTCCTGTCAATCCTCAACAACATCAGCTGTCTTTGACTCATTTCCCTACGACGACGACGAATACAGTAGCGGCAACGACCACCGTAACAGCAGCAACGCCGCTTTGCTGTCCAATCGTCCAAAGGAGAAAGACTCCAAGTCCAACGCCGCCTGTGTTATTCGCCGCCGCCGCCGCAAGTGGAGGACAGATGCACGACGTTGTACAGCAGCAACAGTCTCTGCCGCCGCTGTCACGTAGTCCGGGAATTGTACCGGTGAGTTCTCTCATTTTTTTGTGGTGGACTTTTTTTTTTGTCCCGGGGACTGATATTGTGTATAGGTCGCATGCCTTGGCGAGCCTCTCGCCGCTTTTTCGGCGGAGCGCGCATGAGAAATTATTGTTTTATTAAGGGGGGAGGCTTTTGAGATTCCACGCGTTGCTCGCATTCCTCCGCGCTGGCCATGGTTTTTTTCTTCGAAGGACAACGATATGTGTACTTTATAATGATTGGGAATGACATAAAGAGTGTTTATGTATAAAAATTTATGTTTTTTTTTTTCTTATAAGATTGGGACTTACGAGTCGAGCTCGTGCGGTAGTCAAGGTACGACGCCGAGTCCAACGGGTAGCAGTGCAATGTTGGTCGCACCACCGAGTCCCACGGCGATACTGGGTAGTCAAACGACACCGGTGCTGCTCGAATCGCAGGTGCAACGATTGGCCGAAGCTGCCGAAAGACTTGCTGCTAATCTTAGGCCCCTGAATCCCAAGCCACCAAGTGGGATCAAGAAGAAGATGTGCAAGAATTTGGAGGTACTTTGTAGATGACAGAGGGTGAATAATTGAAATTTAAAAAAATTCAAAATGATTATTGCAGATGGTGATGGCAATGCCGGACAGCGATCCACGCCGTATGGAGGAGATACGCAAGTACGCGGCGATCTACGGGCGTTTCGACTGCAAGCGCAAACCCGAGAAACCACTGACGCTGCATGAAGTTTCGGTGAACGAAGCTGCGGCACAAATATGTCGCTTTGTGCCGGCTTTGCTCACCAGGAGGGACGAATTGTTTCCATTAGCGCGGAGAGTCGTTCGCGACTCGGGGCATTATTATACCAAGGGCCTTTTGCATACTTTGTGAGTAAACTGAATCATTTATACGATAAACGATTGTTGATTATACATATTTTTTTGATTGGGAAAAAAAAATAGGTCGAGCACGTCACCGCGAGCGACGCGCGAGAACGGTGACGGCGATTTGTCGGGTGGCGACGAGGAGTCGAGCAAGAAGCGTAAACTCGACGAAGAGTCGTCGTCGACGACGACGACGACGACGGCGACCGGCAAGGATACAGAATCCATACAGCAGGTTAGCTCATCGCCAACCCGTGCCTCGCAAAAGTAACACGAATTAGTCGCTCGCCTGTTGTTATATATATATAATTTATCACGATTTGTTATATATAAATGTGAATTCGCGAGAGCACAATTTAACACGACCGATGCACCTTCGCCTCTCGAGGAAATAGTTGATTTACGCGATGGAAATGAAAAGGTCAAGTATGCATGCTGCGTGCGAGAAATTTTGACGTGTTTTTCTTTTTAATGTAGATAATTTGCTTTTATTTTTTACTTTGTGGGGCTGTGATATAGATAGAACTTTTTATTATTTTTTTTTGCTGTGTCTTTTGATTGAGCAGAGATGCATTCTTTGATTCACACAGAATACATCTCTACTTCAATGGTTTGTTGTTACAAAAAAAAAATTGCATGACTTTGATTTTCGTTTTTTTTTTAATTTCGGTCGATCGTTCAATATCCGTTTGTAGCAGATACTTGGGTGTTCTAGGCGGACAACAATGCGCGGCTGAGGTGCGTCAGCTACGCGCGTAGCTCGCTTATGGGCATCGATTCCGACAGCAATTCCATGCAGATACATCATCATCAAAATCGACATCGAAAGAGGCAACGTCGACGTCGGCCTATGAAACTTGTTTCCAAATCTTTGTCGAGGTACGTTGAATGAAGAAAACCGTTTCGCGATCGTTAATGATGTTGATGGTGGATTTTTTTTTTTTCAGTCCAGTATGGCAATCGTGCAGCGACAATAGCAACATAGTATTGGATGGGATTGGCGATGGACTCGAAGAATCAAACGATTGTTACTCTTCCTTCGAAGACGACTGGGACGACTGCAATGAGGATGATTGCGAGAATAATTTCGGGATCGAATCGGACGACGCTGTCGAGAACGACGGGGATGAAGATATCGAGGCTTCGGCGTCTAGGATACACGTGAGTTTTGTGAATTCGAGTTTTAATTAAATTGCTTGAAGTATTAATATTGTGTTTGTTTTTAGGACGAACAAAACAGACTGAACACCGAGGAAGACGACGTCTCCTGCATGACCGACAAAGAGAACGATTTCAACCTTAAGGTATACATGCTTTTTACTTTGAAATATACTCGAAAGAAAAACGTTCTTATCTGTTTGCTTTTTCTTTTGTTTCCTCTGTTTAAGGTGATCGCCTCGTGCGGAGATAACATCATAGCCGTGGCCAATCCGGCGCTGATGAGTCGCGTGAACCAACAGCCGGCTGCACTGACGAAGGAACCAGCACCGGCGATCAAGGAAGAAATTACGCTGCGCGACAGAAGAGACTGAATTTTTTTTTTACCTTACGGAGCAATAAAAAAAAACTGTGGCTTTTTGCAATCTTCGTCGAAGCTTCTTTTTATTTTTCATTCCTTTTCTTTCTTTTTTTTTGCAATATTGATGCGAAGTCTGATGTAAATATACGACGGAAATTAAAATAGTTTTGTTAGATAATACATTGAGATTTTTCTTACTCCTATCTATTCCTACTTCATGTCCTGGCAATAAGTATGAGAATAAGGTGAGAGTTAATCGTCAAAAAAAACTTTTAGAGATAATGTTTTATTTGATAATGCAATAAGAGAAAGTTTTTTTTTTTGCTATGAGATAAAAAAAAATAACAAGCACTTGCATATAATTTAGTCGCGTAATAAATTAATTACTTCGTTCTAATTAACCACGCCAAGTCAGTGCATACAATGAATAAATGACACACATATATAAGTAAGTATAGCAGCACGCGAGTAAAGTAAATGTAAAGCAAGTCCTAATTACAAGCACAAGTGAGGCGGCGCGCGCGGCTCGCGGGCCAATCGCGAAAAGCTTGCACAGCAGACTCTGACTGCGGAGGTGACGTCGACAGTTACAGCGTGTAGCGCAGCTGTACGTTTCACTTGCCACCTCATCGCGAGAGCAATGTTGACGACGACTATGTGTTGAAAGTGCCAGGATATTTAGCGGCAATAAGTTGTGCGAGGGTCGTTGGTTTTTTTTTTCGTTTGTAGTTTATTGCCATTGGATCGTGAAGAGATAAACGAACGATGAACGAGCAAAAATACAGAGTTATCGGGCTGCTGTTACTGCTGGCAGCTCAAGCACAATGTATTATGTGGTATCAAGAGCCAAGCGCGGTCAAGTGCCTCAGAGAAGAGATCCAGGGCAATGTTTTGGTCAGCGGCGAGTACGAGGTTTCCGAAGTTCCTGGCCAGAAGATCTACTTTGTGGTGAGTTTCGTGTGCTTTGTAGGCCGGAATTCTTTCGGTTGGCTTTGTAGGTTATGTCCGATAACCTTCAATATGCTCTGAAAGATTATATTTATTCGATCGTGGTATTTTTTGTTTTTACTTATTGTTGCATTTTAAAATGAGAATATATTTGCAATGTGATTGTTGCGAGTTTTTATTTATGAGGGCTGGTTGTGAATTTTTTTTTTTGCAGACTAGGGACTCCAAAGGACACATCCTTGCTCAGAAAGATGATGTTCAACAAGGAAAAGTGTCCAAGTTTTCATTTGTGACTGAGACATATGATACTTTTGAGATTTGTTTCACCTCGCACGTTCCACAACGTAAGTTGCATTTTAATTATCCTCAATTCAAAGTCAATCATTCAGTAGTTGTAATTGAATTGAATTTTGTAGATCAAAGAGGAGTCAAGCAAGAAGTTACGCTGAATGTCAAGAAAGGAATTGAAGCCAAAAGCTACGAAGGAGTGAGTATATTGTTAACAGAAAGACTAAGTTTCTAAATAGATTGAATATATACCATCAATGTATTTTTCGTAATTTTTATTTCTTTCATATGTGGCTTTTATGGGTGAGCAGGTCTTGGTAAAGTCACTTTGATTTTGTGTTTATTCATTTAGCATGGTTTTTGATGTTTGTTACACCTAAATAGCTCACAAACTCACTTTACCTGTTGTACTAGAATAGAGTTTTCTTATCACACACCTTACAAGTCTAGGTTCATATTTTTTGGCATGGCCTCAAAACCAAAAAAAAAAGTATTAGAAGTGTTTCCCTGCCTAAAATTGAGTTTCTTTTACAAATCCTATTGTCACTAAAATCTCACTAAAACTTTTGAAAAAGTAATTTTGTCCAACTGTGTTTTACTTTTGCAGTATTTGTGAACTGATAACCGTCATCTAATTATCATTGATAATTATTATGATTTCTTTTTTCTCAACAGATTGGTGAAGCAGCCAAACTGAAACCTATTGAAGTGGAATTGAAACGGTTAGAAGATTTATCTGAAGCCATAGTACAAGACTTTGCTAGGATGCGCAAAAATGAAGAGGAGATGAGAGACACAAACGGTAACTAATACATTTTTTGTTGTTGATTGACCTACTATTCTGATTGTTTGAAATCCCAAGTAACACAGCTCCACTTTCCCATTTCAGAGGCAACAAACTCGCGCGTACTGTACTTTAGCATATTCTCCATGCTGTGTTTGCTGAGTCTTGCCACCTGGCAAGTCTTTTACCTGAGGCGTTTCTTCAAAGCAAAGAAACTTATTGAATAGTGATCTTGGTACTTTAATGACTGTTGCTGTGAGCCAAGCCTTGGAAGGCTTGGTTGCATGTCATTTTTTAATGAACTGTAATGTAAGTTTATGGTGTGATTGAATTTTGAAAAAAAAAAGGCTTGGTATACAAGTTGAGTAATTATAATTATATATATATTATACTGGAGAAATTTACATTGAGAAGATTAGTACATCATGTCTCATCAATCACTTTTGTACAATCTGCCATCTTAAACAACTTGACAATTATAAGTAATAACGTTGTACAGTAATTTAAATCGTTTAGTTTGCTCAGATTCATTATGTATTCAATTTCTACAAAGTATCTTTTCTTTTCTAAGATTGATAATGGCTTGAAAAACATTGTAAATTGTCTGTGTTTTTGCTCAAGTTCATATGTTATAGTGCTGAAACTTTTGTTAACTGCAATAAAACTGGTAATTGCTTTCTACGAGGTTTTGATTACTTGACACTATCCTCAAAATATTTTCAAAATGAATCTTTAAATTATAAATCGAAAATATGCAATATTTATAATGTAATATAAATTAATAATAGATCATAATAAATTGATTTTCCTACTTTACCGACATACTGGAGCTTAATGTGTATGTACATACACACATACATAGATGATCCACAGTACACACCACTTGACCATGCTGTTATCTACTACATAACCTCAGTGTGTTATTAACTGATACTTTCGCCTCTTGCGACTCAATAATTATTAAAAATAGTCTCACTGTTGCTTGAATAATGTCCGAGTCTACGAGTTTTGTGTCGAACCGACATCGAGACTGTGCCGGTTGCAGACTTGTCAGTGGCACTGGACTTGTTGGTGCTGGACTCTACATCACTTATCATGCAAGATATTTTGATAAACCGGTTGGCCGAATCATCATGTTGGCTATTGCTGCATGTAAGACAAATCTTTCAAATTTTATACGAATTGTTGATTTATCGAAAGAAATTCAACGATTTTTCCTTGAATGTTTACAGCATCAATTGGTCTTGGGATAGCGCGAATCATGGATTTACCTCCGTTTCGCAATCAATTTGGACATGAGCGAGAAAAAAAGGATAGTTCGTAAATTAATTGGCATTTAGAAGTGATTATGTATTTTTTAATTAAAATGTAATGTAAATATATTGTAAGTAAATATGTACAACATTTCATGACGTAATAATATACAATTTTGAATTGTTTAATGGGTACGTTGCTTTTGTTTTTATTGTTGCATCGTAATATAGCGACATTTGCATCATTTATTTTTTCTAGATGTTTCTCGAAAAGTTCAAAAAATCGATCGAGCTTTGAAATGACAATCACTTTTGTCATTAAAATAAATGTAAACAAATAAATTGCCTTACCATCAGTCAGTACAAAGAAGATTCTGCTCTCCACTCTCTCAATGCGCACCATCATGCGCAGTCGTTCTTCGTGACTGTAACTTAAAAAAGTCATCAGCTGTTATTTTTAACCCAAAAACGGCAAAAACGTTATTTTTAATTCATTTCAAACCTTTGGTGTTTAGGTGTATCATATGGGTTCCACATTCCTTGGTCTGCAAGAGTTAAGTTCCGTCCTGTAGCCTATTTGTTCTGGACTGTGGAGTGAACCAAGCTTATTGGTTGGCATAACCTTCTACTTTTTTCTCGCAAGTCAAACAATCAATTAAAAATTTAAAATAAAAGTTTTTGTATTCGTTAAACAATGTCTGAAGATACAAAGATGGGATTGTCCGAGGATGAAAAGATGAAATTAAATAGATACGTTATTCTTACTGCAAGTATTGGATGTGTAGTCACTGGCCTTTACAGTATTTATCACATGAGATCTTTGGATATAAAACGCAGATTAATTTTGGTAGCATTGGCTGGATGTAAGATAACTTTTGTCAATTTAAAGAAAATTATTTGTTGATTTGAAAACCAAAATTTTTACAGTACTTTTTTTACAGTTCCAATTGGTTATGGGTTATCACAAATCGTGAATGATCAGCTCCGACAAAATCAAAATGAAAATAAGGATAAATTGTGAATTGTTTGATATTCAGGATTGATTTTAGATTATTTAAGTTGTGTAAATACTTTTTGTAAATAAAAACACGTTATGGCGCAATATTAATTAAAGTTGCCTCATGTTTCTTAATTGTTGCATAGTTGCTTCTTTTCTGCGTGATTCCTACACCTTTCTAGAAAACTCGAGAAAATGAATCAAATTTTTAATTTACAACAATGCTTTGTATAATTAAACTTTTGTTACCATCAGTCAATAATTTGCAAGTTCAAGCAAGGCTGCCACAAATAAAAATCACCGCTACCATCTCGGCCATCGGAATTGTTACAAGTTGTGAAGTTGTTTTGACTTGCGAAAATGATTTGAAGCAATAAATCATTTCACCCTAGGTGGATTAATCTTATTCAAAATTTACTTCTGTCGTGTCAAGTTCAGCGTCGTGATTGCAAAAACTGAAATAGTGATCAAACGAAAAATACACTGTGAATTATCATCAAACAGTCGTCAATGAGGTTAGAACAGATAATATGTGATCAGTCATCATAGAATGACGCAGAATTTGACATGACAGAAGGTGCATAGTCATTTAGAAAGTTTTTTAACGTATATAAACGTGGCACACGTACGTATACTACGCTCAGTCTTCCGTCAGCAGTGGCTTGTGCATCATTGCAACAACTGCAAAAAGTTATTTTTCGAATTATTACACAAAAGGTATGTAACTCTGTGCCATATTTTGTCAGTCAAACAAGGAAAGCTCGTGGAGTTTATACTTTTTTTTATTAATTTTCTCATTAGGTCTGATTAAAATGGAATTCCCAAACGTGGGAGAGCACTGCTCAGAGAAAACTTGCAACCAATTAGACTTTCTACCTCTCAAATGTGACGCTTGTCAAACAATTTTCTGCAAAGATCACATATCTTACGCAGAGCACTCCTGTCCTAGTGCTTACAAAAAGGATGTTCAAGTACCAGTTTGCCCATTGTGCAATGCTCCTGTACCATCCAAGAGAGGAGACCCTCCTGATGTTGCTGTAGGACAGCACATTGATAACGACTGTAAATCTGACTATGGAAAGAGTCGCAGAAAAGTTTTTGCCAACAAGTGTTCAACAAAAGGCTGTAGAGTCAGAGAAATTGTTCCAGTAAAGTGTTCAGACTGCGGAAGCAATTTTTGCTTGAAACATAGACACCCGACTGATCATGCTTGCTTGGGCAAAGAAGAAGCTTTGAGACTCAAGAGATTAAGTGCTTTAAATAGATCTGCGCCGCAAAATAGTAGCAGCGCAAACAATTCAAACTCTTTTAGAAATCTGCAAGGTACCTTGAGCGAAGATGAAGCTCTTGCTAGAGCTTTGCAAGCCTCTCTGCAAGATCAACAGCAACAGGCTCCTCAACCAGTGCCTTGGGTCAGTCGTGACAAATGTAGATTATCTTAAGTTTACTTCAGGACAGCGTTGAATTACTTTCTTTTAGACAAATTCTACTTACAAAGGTGAAAAAAAAATGAGTCGTTTTTTATCAATTCTTAATTTAAAATGAAATGTTAAATTGAAAAAGATTGTTTTGTGATGAGTCTACTTGAAAATTAGATTATATTCAGATTCTTCATGTCACTCTGCTTCAAAACTCACTCAAGATTCAGATATTTAACAATTTTCTACTCTAGCACTAACTATTACGTTTTTGATCTTTTACAAAGCTAGCAAATATTTTACAAATATAATAATATAAAACTAAACAAACTTGTACAGAAATAACTAATTTTAGATATCCATATTTTTATGCATAATGAATATTCCACGATGTAACAAAAAAAAATTCCATTGAATATTTTCGTGAATTTAGTGCATTTTCAAGTTGAAATTTAGTAAACATTATAATTTTCTAAGGCTATATTTGAACAATGTGAAATGTGTAGTAAGAAAACTTTATTATTCTACGAAAAGTGATTGCAATGTAATTGTTATTTGTTCTCCATTCCAAATAATATTCAAATTTAATTGTAATATAATTGTGAGTCAATAAAATTTATAATTATTTGTAAATTATGTATGATGAGTTTTATTGCCATCACAATAATTATAGTGTATAAATAATGATAGGTAAAAAATGAGCTTTCAATACAATAAATTAAACATCAAATATCTATCTGCCGACTTTGCCCAACTTTGTATCAGTTTTTGGATTAGCTGTAATATTTTGAACACTAACTATGGCCTCATTTATTTTTGTTTGAAGATCTCGCAGATCTTGAATGTATAACAAACTTAGAACTTTTGCCGCATTGTTGAGAGCAGCATCGCCCATGTTAAATCCAACATCGGTGTCCATAATGGGAAAAGGTTTACCTCTGACTATAACGGAATTGGGATTTTGCACTGCATTGGGATTCAGTCTTTTACAAATTAGTTTGCTACATGCTTCAAGTGTCACCAAATGATTGGGATGCTGTGGTACGCTCAACAGTTTGGCTATTGTATTTACACCATTCTTGAACTCATTACTTTGAACTGTAAATTGAATGTAATTGTGTTTAATAGCACAAAACAAGATTAATCTATTTAAAAATCAATACTCACAGTCTAAATTATCAAGAGGATTGGTAGATTTGATGCTGGGAGCTGCTTCACTTTTACTCTTTTTGTTGGTAGTCACACCCTTGTACTTGTCACCTACACGTCAAGTTGTAAAAAATTTTCAATTGTTAGTAACATACTTTACAAAGAAAAAAGTATATTTAAGCATTCACTTACAGTTGTCTTCAAATTCCAATCTCACTGCTAAACCTACAAGCCATTCAATTTGATCCAATTGAGATTCAAATTTTGGACATCCAACATCCTCGAGATACTTTTCATAAGCTTTTTGCCACTGATCAGACTCTACATTTTGTATATCTTTGCGATCATCAATTTTGTAGTGGCGAATTTTCTGATCCTCAAGCCATGGTATTAATTTTTTAACATGCGACGGATCTAAATTAAAAAATAAGTGTTATTAAATTTGTATAAGGTTAACCCACGTTTTTTGCAAGCACTCTTGCACTTTACTCACCGTTTGCGTTGACTTTGTCCCAGTCAACATAATCAAGAGCTTTGAGTTTTCGTTTAAACATGTTTACCTGAACTTAATACTAATGAGTATATTTGTTACTTAATAAAACGAAATAAGCTGTTAAAAAGCCGAAAAATCGGCTCCACTATTAGTATTGATACACAAGATGCTCCATGTTTATCTCAGATGGTACAGCAGACAGCTTTAGATAAAAGATGCCGGCTGATGGACTTGACTCGAACTCGCGCAGTTCCTCGTGAAAACATAGATTTTATAGGTTATATTACTTAATGTTTCAAGTTTACTTTTTCTTATAATGATTTTTTATGAATGTTTATAAATTAAAATAAGTGTAAATAATAAGTTAAGTTTAAAGTAATTCATCATGTTCCAAAGAGGAGTTTTGAACCTTTTCACGAGGTAACATTCGATTTTTCTAAAAATGTTTTTAAAAAAAAGTCAACAAACATGACAAATTGCAATAATTATTAAAGGTTCACGGCGAATAATGTCTTGATGCCGACGAGGAATGTTTCTGTTTGTGGACCACTGTATTTGAATGTCACAAACGTTCTATTGTAAGTATTTTAATTGAATATATGTAATACAAGGTCTGTTGATTGACAAGCATCGTATTGGATTAATGATTGTTTTATTCAATAACAGTGCGGAACCTTTGAAGAAAAAAAAGAAGATGGATCCAGCCGTTATCAGGGCAAAGGAAGAGCGAAAACGAAAAAAGTTGGAGAAGGCTATTAGGAGGCTAGAAAAGCATACAAAGCAACTGAAACCTATTGCTGAAATTGATTTGCCGATGGCAAAGAAAGCTGAATTAGAGTAATGCAATATTTTATTCACCTTATTGAATAACAGTTTGGCATCACATTATCATACTTGTTTTTGTTTAGAGCACAAAGGAAAGCAGTAGTAGAGTTGACGCCAGAAGAAATAGAAGAAAGAGCACGAAAGCTCAAGGAGTGGTGCAAGTTAAAAGCAATCGAGCATAAAAAGCTTAAGGCATATATCTATGAAGCTTGTGCAAAGCAAGATGCAGCTTTTGATAAACTTAGGCTGGAGTCAGAAGAGAAATATCAGAAAGCTATAGAGGTAAAGTGAATTCAGTCACAGATGAGTTATGCTACAACTGTATCCGGCAACCTTAATTAAAATAAAAATTTATTTTCAGATTAATCCAACATTTTTACCGTATACCTACAAAGGACCTCCAGAATCACCTCCTGTGCCAGATTATATACCCCCAGATGGTGATTACATAGACGTCACCAGAAAGTTTGAGGGTGAAGCGTAAAATTAGTGCAGAAAATTATTGTCATTGAATTTCAAGGAGCTTTCACGCAGCTTCAAGCATCGTCATTGTTTTTACTGGAATCATTAGAAATCTGAAAGACAACTTTTTTTTTTCTAAAGACCCTTTATTCTTAGGTAAAAAATAAACTTGTATATACAAACATTTCGTTATAATACATATTTAAAAACTCGTTAATTTGCTGCGATTTTTTTTTGGTCTTAACCACAATCTTTGTCATGAACAATCGACAGATTCAATAATTTCAAGTACCAGATTTTAAGGAAAACTATTTTTATTCATCCACGCGTACGTACATTCTCTTTACCCGCGATTATACTCGCAGAAAACATTAAAAATAAAGAGTAAACATAATCGTGCGTCGTTTATAAATAATCGATCGATTATTCAAATTCACGCTTGAAGCGCATTCGCGCTCCATTTGTTCGAATCACAATTCCGTAACTAAAAGCTCGAGCGGTAAAGATTACAGCCGCTATTATTACGTAACAAGTGTCTGACAAAAGAAATCAAACTCTCGTGCGATTAAAAAACATATCTCTCTGATTCACCAACATCAACAAAGTTCACGCGCTATTCATGCAATATAATTCTTAACAGCTATTATAATATCACAGACACCCATCGAACGCCCGCAATAAAATCAAGTAAAAGCAAGCTCCCTTTTGCAAATAGGACAAGCATCGCTGGTCTTGAGGCATTCCCTGAGACAACTCGCGTGAAAGAGATGCTGGCACGGCGTGACCCTCGCGACGCTCATCGGCGACAGGCAAACAGCGCAAACGTCGTCGAATTCCTCGATTTCTTCGGAGCTTGCACGCCTGTATCTCCTCAATATTCCAATTTCCCGTTGCAAAGCGGCCCAGTAAATTTGCACGAGTTCCTTGGTGCGAAGATAGACGTTCAGGTAAGCGGCGACAAAGAGAAAACGCCAAGGTGCTCGAGGTATCAGTAGAACGATAAACAGCGTCGACATGGATATGGTAAAAAGACGAAGTATCACCGGTGCGTAGAGCAACTCCAGACTCTCGAGAGCTTTAAACTCGAGGAAGGTCAGTAATGCTGGGAACATGTCGACGAATACTTTCTCCGTGGCCATGTAATAAAGCCAAGTGGTCACGGTGTAAACGAGTGTCGGTCTGCGAATAAAAAGCAAGTTGTTTTTTAATGTTAAAATCAGTAAAATGAAAATATCGATGAATGCCATTTTCGAAAAGTATAAGTTCGATTTATTAAACGGGGAAATATCGCAATTTATTATTTATGTACTTTGCGTCGCCGCGCGACCGATTATATACATTTATACGTAATAATTATTCATCTGTTGTGAAGGAAATCTAGTAAACAAACTTTCGCCAACGGATCGATGACTTAAAACACAGATTTATAAAAATTGAACAAAGAGGACAGCTGCAAAGATATTGGATATCGTATTATTTTTTTTTTATTTTTGCAAATAAATTGACGTATATTTATTTTTCAACGAGAAAAAGTCAATTGCTTAAGACAATGCCAACGCGTATAACAATATTGCGTATGTTATTGAACTTGACGACATCATTTTATTCATGCTGCAGTAAATCCACTTGTCGGAATTTTTAAAATATACCGTCTACAGTTGGATAGATAACTGTTGGCAACCGATTTCCAGGTGAATGAGTTTCAATCGATCTACAAATATTTCGAGTAAAATATTAAAAATATAGTTCTAGAACGTTTTCTTGGAGATATACATAAGCGAAAATATTTGATTAGTGGATTAAAAGCTTCATTGATTTACGCACGTGTCGCTCGATATTTACGTTTCGCGAATGGAAATAATTGAGCCACGCGGACTTTTCGTCAATAATTGTGAATTTTGACATGTTTAATTAAACGTAAGACGTTTGTACGTTGAAGACGGATGGTGTAAGTGTTACGTATTCCTTTTAATTAAATGTAACAGCTGTATGTTGCGAAAGCCAGAGCGTTATTGGAGTCGATTTTCTTTTCGTGAATCTATTCAAATAAATGACGTATGAATTTATTCACGAATAATATTTGAGTTTGGTTTGTAAAGGAAAGTTTTTTTTTTGGATTTTGGCGGTTGCGCAACCGATTTTTAACAAAAATTACGTAAAATAGTTTGTAAGAACTAAAAAAATAGCGTGCAAAATATATTTTTCGTAATTGCTGTAAATCTCTAATGAACAATACAATAATATTTACGTCACGTGCTAATGAAATTTGATTACACCTAGCCTGTTACGTAATTGAATTCATAATAATTTCAGTATGTATATTTATAAATTGAGCTTAATAATATGATCTGAAATATACTCGATTGATTTAAACTATTATCAATTTTCATCACGATGCAAAGTATAATTGTCAAAATTAAATACTTTGAAATGAATTCTCACTTGTAATTCTGCAATCCCTGCTCGAGTCCGAAAACAATGAGGGTAAAAGTAACAGTGACGGCAAAAGTAACAGCTTTCGTCCATTCGAGTACAATTTTAGTAGCCGACATGGCCAGATGTTTGATCCTCGAAGTTTCGGTGACGGTGACATAAGGCACCCAATCCTCCTTGGTAATAAGCTCCTTGATATATCCAATACAGTAAGCCAAAACGTTGTAAAACATCAGACTGTACAAGCAAGTGGTCCTCTGCCTCGGAGCGAGTAACAATTTGTCGGCGAGCATGAGAAAAAGCAGCTGTTCGGCGAGCGTCGAGAAATTCCTCAACTTCAGCAAGGAGCTTTCGGCCTTGTCCATCGGGGCGTACATTCGTCGGAGGATCCTAGCGCAGTAGGCTAAAAATACGAAAGGAGAAGAGAGAAAAAAAAGAGGCGAGTTGAGTAACGAGAGCAACACGCACGTTTTGAGGGCGAACGTTAATGGAGGCATTAGCATATTGATGAACTCGTCAAAGTTGCGCGTTTCGACGAAGGAGCTAACAGGAAGAGACGCTTCGAGGTGACAGCTATCGCTCATTTCTTTTTGCATGGCAACTGTTGCCCTGCTATGCTTGCTTAGTGAGTCGCTCTCTTATATCTTGCGGCGACTATAAAAACCAACGGCACCCTGCCTCGATCACCACAGATACGACAACCCTTCTCGACTGGCAACTACTGCTCAGAGCCCAGGCACGGATACTTTCATTCGACGAGTGAGTATTATTTATTTATTGTAAAAATTAAAAATAAAGACTTTAAAATTTTTAGTAGAGTAAATTGTGTTAGTTATAGTTAGCATCATAAATTTTAGATTATGTTGAAAGTATGATTGGCGAAATTTTTTTTCTAGTGATAAACTTAATTTTTTTCCATAAAAGTCCACCAATATATGTAGAATTTTTTATTAAGATAATCTATTATGTTTTTTATTCGTACGTGCTTGAAAAGCAAAACCATTTATAAAGTATCTAACAAATGCTTGATAAATACGTGTTTAGCTAATAAATTTTTTTACTTCCAAGTCATCATGCCGGCAAGTTAATTTTTCATAAGGTACGAGAACCTAATACCGCCACTAAGTTTTCAAATCGCTATAACTTTTTACGCCAAGCGAATTTTTCAAC
>JAWWMK010020869.1:0-17919 GCA_035047105.1 Galeopsomyia nigrocyanea | reverse complement strand
TTTAAGGGACGATTGGAATAAATCATTTATTTATTTCAAATAATATTTTTTTGAAAATATCAAATTTTTTTCTCAGTATACTAATGAAGATTTAACAGTAACTTTCTATTAAAGATTGTTAATTTAATCATAATCAGAATATCTAGTAAATGTAAGTCCGACTCGTTGGCACATTAAAATCTCCCATCCATCCCAACTCATGAATATAAAGCTTCATTTTAGCACCATATAGCAAACAAGCTCTCGCCACATTTTCAATATACACACACCGAAGCGCTAAGGGCGCGTCTCTAAATATTCCAATATATTCATTCTCTCGCGTGCATACATCTACACAAAGATGCGACGACGGTGGCTTTCTAACGAGAAATCGATATTCACATGTATATCCAACGTAATAAATATACGATTTTTTTTTCTCGTCGAATGATCTCTCTCTCTCTCTCTCTCTCTCTCTCTCTCTCTCTCTCCCGCGCGAAGGATAATTGGCGCGCATTTCATGGCGGGTTACGCTCGAATGTCATTACTGCCGCGAAGAGCGATTATGACGTGGATGTTAGCTTGGCCGACTCGTTGGCCCGTGAATTCACGAGAGAGAGAGAGAGAGAGAGAGGGGGGGGCTTTTCGTTGCACACAGAAACGCTGCTTGTGCCAGGCATTATCATCCCCCCGTGAAATGATAATTAGTTCGCTGCGACTGCCGAGAGCGTATATATGGAGTCTGCGCCCTGTTTGAGCTCGTTTTATTGCACGCCCTTGCACGCGAAACTAACGGATTTTTTCATCTTATAGTCTTGACGTTTATCGTTGCGTGAAAATTATCGGATAACTAATTGTATACGAAGATTTTTAATTAATGAAAAAAAAATAATAAAGTAGGATCGATCGAGAGGTTGTGTTTGTGTGCAGCTGATAGTTATACGTATATCGATCGCCGAAATAACATGTCACTGACTCACAGTCGCTCAGCAGATCAACGACCGGAATCACACGAATGACAATTCTAAGGGTCAGTCGTACTATAACACTTCGCCGCCACCCCTCGTATACGCAATTCACGATGCTCGTTCAGCTTGATACCCACGTATATAAAACTGTATATAAAACTGTGAGCCTCATTAGAAAGTCGAAAAAGAAAAAGAGAGAAACGCGGTGGTGCGGTTACATTAAAATAATTGGGCGTCGTCGTGGTCGTCGTTGTTGCATGCGACAAAATATAACGTCAACGGACGATTAATAATGCTTGGACGTCATGGGGAGTTTCGATTGTATGCAGCAGTCAGAGAGAGTCTCAAGGGGTTGTGTTTTGTATATGCGGTGTGTTTCCATACAGCCGTTTGTCTCTTCACGCAGACCGGACACACATAGCGACTCGACGACATGCGCGGCTACATAGCTTTCTGCCCTTTTCGACGAGGGTTTTAGGAGGACGGAATTGCGTATTATTATTGCGTGGTTGGAATATTTCATGGCATTTCGTGGGATATAATAGCCTTTTGCGATTGATGAAGGTTATTACCAGCTTCGAGTATTTTCAATTGCGGTTTGAAACTTGAATTTCGCTCATTGCGCGGCTTTGTTTTCGTTGCTTTGATTGATTATCGTAATTGTATGTGTGTGTCTAAATTCGAAGCATTAATCAGCGAAATATTTCGATCGGTTTCGAAACGAATCTTAGATATGCGCTTGTGTACTCGAGTATACGAAAGTAAAAATACATTTGCGCTTTATTAAAACACGCAGGTGAATTATGACAGTCTTGTGCATGACGTACAGTCGTGCGAGGTAAGTTTCATTAGCAAAAGACACACAGCAGAGATGCCACGCGGCGATGTCCACGAATTGAAGTACAAAAGAAAAAAAAAAGCCAGCAGCCTAATGTAAAACAATCAATCTCAATGTGTGCGTACACTTGTATACGCGAATGAATTCCTTTTTTTTTTTTCGTTTTCGAAAAAGGAGATAAGGAAATAAATGAGATCAGATATTTAGCATGCTAGCTCGTTCATCACACGCACGAGAGGCCAAAAAAAAGTGTGCGTATGTGTATACAATCCGATCAACTGATTCATCCGCGCATACATCACCTTTCAGCAGCTGTAGTCATATGTCTCGAGAACGCGACTTTATATATACTATATACCCGTGCGGTAATTTCAGTGTACATGCATGCGACCAGCGGGAAGATTCCTATCTTATATGCTTAGTTGTCTCTCTCCCTCGAGTTGTAAGCAAATGCAAGCGTCTGCACTCATCGTACACATTACTGCTGACCACGAAAAAAAAAAATTTCTTTTTTTTTTTATTTAACGTTGGAGAGCTTCGGAAAAGCTTCGCCTTATCTTAATTGGTCGCTCTGCTGCACTTTTCGCTCGAGCTTGCTGCGGGTAAATATTTTGCTTGCGAAGGCACGCCGTAGCTGTATACGCTTTTGCTGAGTTTTTCAGTTGGGAAAATTTTGCGGGGAAAACCTGGGGTAAATATATTTCGCAATTTTCAGTTTTGTTTACTTGCAATTAGGGTGTAATGGAGAGAAGCGGTGTTTAGTGATGTACTTTGAGAGAGATGCTCTAGTTGATTATTTTTTGATGTTTACAGAAATTTTTTCATGCGTACGTTTTAAATTTTTTACGGTAAGAATATTTTTTAGAATGGTATTGATGTGGATGGAATTTTAATTCACTTTTTTAAGAAAATATTTGTATTACTAACTTTAATCGAAATAAACCAGCACGGCTATTGAACTATCCATTTTTATGAAGACAATCATTAATTTATTCACTTGCATTTCCCTCGCAAAGTTATCCTTTCAAGACGATCATTTTTAATCCAAGAACCGAACAACAATCATCCATCTAGCGTTAAAAGTATTCACCATCGTAAAAAAGCACTTCAAATGAAGAAAAAAAATCCACTCTCTTCAGCGCTGAAAAATCCAAATGGAAAAGCAAACTTTCATCCCGTCGCGCATCTAATTCGTTCAAATCAAGCATCCCTCGACGACTACTACTTCAAAGAAAACACACGCGCGCGCGAACGAATTCTTCATGCAAAAATATTTTTCAGCATCTCACCCCCCACAAATGTGTGTGTGTGTGCGTCGTCGTCGTCGTCGTCGAGCAAACATTCGCAACCCGCGCGATGGTCGTGGAACGTAATTTTATTTTTCAACACCTCGCTTGCGAACGTAAAGCCTCTAGCGGCATTTCCATAAGCACTTGGTTCAATCCTCGCGAGCTTTTCCAAACCTAATTCGCTGTCGAGCTTTTCAATACTTTGCTCGCGGCAAGATTGCCGCACGCGTTTTCTTCTTTTTTTTTATCTCTCTTTTTCACAATGCCGCAGCAGCATCCTCGTCGCTCTGATAGAAAGTCGTATTATCGTTAGAAACTGCAGATTTCAAGTGACTCGCAGCGTGAAATTACACTTCCTTCCGTGAATATATGTATATATAAACATCGTTGGAATTTGACGTCGAGTTCAATTTTACTGCTGCTCTGTACTGTGTCCTTGCGCTCGTCGCCGCGTCGCGCGAATTAAATCGGCAAATTGAATAAACGAAGATGAATGCTCTCTATCTCCCTCCGAGTTTATAACCCATGGGATAACTTATGCATGTATATACGCGTTTGCGTTCGAGGGAGAATTTTTTTTTCTCTCTCTCTCTTCTTGGTCTGCGCCCGAAATGTACACAACGCGAGCGCGTGTACGTCTCTGAAAAGGGGGGAGAATCATGTAGATTTCATCGGGCCAAGTTTGCATGATTATTTGCGGGCTTAAGTGGGTAAACACAACTGCGACGTTTGGAAGGATGGTGCAAAGTACAATATGCGAGAGTGAACGTGCGAAAGGATAATAGCTTTATGTGTGTACGCGTTTTAATTCGAGTTTTGATTGGTTTACTTTTGCTCGTGTCAGATGTTTGAGTTTCATCAGTTTCGAGTGCCGCATATATCGAATGTTATTCGTGGGAATTGGTTGGTATCAAAAAATACGAATATAAGTTTTCTTTTTCTCCCATGAATTATGCATATAAATACATAAAAAAATTTTATTATATTAGATTGCACGTTTGTAAGTAGATGATATAAAGCAAATGTTGAAAGGTTGAATTTTTTGACTTACAGCGAGGATTTTAAGTAAATAGCAGCTTCCGCAGTCTTTTTACATTCGCAAATAAACTATTATTCGAGTCACCAGGGTGACACTATTCAACATTTACTTATGACTTTATAAGAAAATGCTTGTCCTTCTGATAAATGTGCGTTGACAGCACTTCGACATGAACAATTATTATTAGTTATTACGGTTATATTACAGCACAGTTTTGTTCAAAATTCTTTGTAATAACCAACATTAATAATCTACATAATGAGCGTATAAACTCACAAAAATCTCTTACTCCATATAGCGTATCACCAAGTTTCCCCCACCAACTCAACTTGTAAAAGCCTCAAGCTTCTCACGACCACGCGCGCGCCATTAGCCTTTTACTTTGCATAAAAGAATCCGCAGCTAATGAACAATGCACCTCTAAAGCGACTTTTCCCCTCTGCTTTAATTCCTATACGGCCAGGATAAAAATGATCGACCAAATAGAGCGTCGAGAATGCAAATTATCCAATAAAACATTGTGTGTGTACTTTAAGCAAAGTAGCTAGCTAAGCGCACGTGTACTCTCTCTCTCTCTCTATATCTCTCTTTAAAACGGTAAATCGTCGTGCAAATGAAAGGTACGACGACGACGATCGTCCTAGATTTGCAGCTGCTGGGGAAATTTTTTTTTTACCTCCACTGCATCGATGTCATAGGTCACACAACTCGCGTGTGTGTTATTTATTGCGATGAGTGTAATTAGCGCTTGTAAAAATAAGTGTCCGCATTAACGGGATAAATATAGATAGAAGCTTCATCCTCGTTTTTAGATTAATAATACACGGGGCGCGCGCGCGCGTGTGTCACGAGTTTGAAGAGTTATTTTGGAATACGATTCTGGCAGGCGATATTAATGTTTAATCTCTTCTTAATCGTTGCTCATGTATACTTAGTTCACACGCGACGTTTTATTAATGACGAAAGCGTACTTTTGACTTAATTCGGTGTGATATTAACTCGTTAATATACCCCTCGAATATCTCAGCTTTCGTTTGGGAGGTCATTATTTATAATACTAATTTGATCGTCGATGATTTTTTAAATAGACATTGTGATTGATGATTGCATTTGATTTGGGTTTTCGTGTATTGTGGCGTGGAAATACTAAATTGAATTTGGTTGGATTGAACTCGAAAAAGAAATGTCAAACTATCGGTCCATGTTTTTGTTGAATAGATACATTTATCATTTTGTCACTTCTACCATCATGAGATCATCATTCGTTTTAATCGCATCGAAAGTAAAAAAAAAATAATCTACGTAACACATCCACAGTCGATGAGCGATTTTAGCAGAGGACGCAATTATTCGCAAAGCATTGATCGTCTGCGAAGAAGCGGTTTGGCGCAGCAATCACGGCGGGGTCACAACCGCCTGAATGAGAAGTGCACCTGCGGTTTATACTATAGAGGATCTTTGATCATCTGGGAAGCGACGCGGCGGCGGCACAGGCCGAATGTGAAAGACTATTAATTCGATTGAGCTCTCTCTCTCTCTCTCGCTCTGTGTCTGCCTTGTGCTCGCGTGTAATGGATGCTCCAGTCGGGGGTCGACGCCGTTGCAGTGTCTTTATACATATATATCTATATAGATGCCAGATGCTGGAATTCATTATAATAGCACGCTCGTGTGTGATGGAGAGTTATGTTGTGGTGTTCGTCTTGTTCGGTGGAAGAAGATACGACTATGAATTTTTTTTTTCGAAAATGGCGTTATCGTTGAATTCGGATTGAAAATTCGAATATTGATATTCAAATGAATCGTTTTATGCATTCTTTGTATGTAACAGATTGCTCGGATGATATATAGTGCATCAACAAAAGTAGGCGGTCCTTTTGTATTTTCACGCGTCAGGTGACTTAAAAATGACTCATGAAATGAAGATCTATTGTGGAGAGGAAAAAGGTATTTGAATGGAAAATCACCGTTTTCAAAGTGCGGCATTTTTTTTTTCATTTCAATACAATAGGCGCAAGCCAAAGATTCTTCAAGGTATCTTTAAAAAAAAAGTTTCATAAAATACTAAAATTATTAGTTAATCCTATCTTTAAAAAATGATTAGTCGTCGACGTTTAGCATTGTGATTGGTTAATGCATAAAAATTCGAAAAATCTGAATTTCAATAAAATATAAAATTTTTTAAAAGCATTATGAATAATTCCCAAGATTAATTATAAGATTGAAATAATATCGCTTAAATTTACAAATAAAAAGAAAAATAAGAAATGAAAAACTTTAGATTTCGCAATTGTTGTTTAAAAAGAACTAACGTAGAGAGTAAGTCGATTCAAAATAATATGAATTTATGTTTAAAAACAATGATATGTTAGATGATACAAAAGTATTGTCAAAAACAATATTACTTTTATTAATTTTATTACATTTACATTTCTGAAACTTTGAATATTTTTCAACATATCTTTCATTGGTTATAATAAAACTCCATCGATGTTCCAATAGATGGTGAACATCAGTTGAATATCAACTGTTGTAGAATATTTTAAATTATAGCGTTATTTAATGTGTACCGTTTATTAGAATTTTCCATAAGATAATTTCCAAACGTTTTGATTTACTTTAGTAGTGGAAAATCTCTAAGTTAATACATAAAGAATAAAAACAGAAAAAAGTGCCAGACAACGCTATACTGTCTTAAAAAATTTAAATCAAAACTAGATACCGTTTTGAAAATATATCAATTTGTACGACAATTACAGTAGTTCTAAAAGATATCGACGGTCCCATATTCGGATAGGTGATTAATGGACGCATAAAATTTATTTTCGAAACACGTTCACCTGATTTTTCATCCTATTGGGCACGTGGACGTAGGTGTTATTCAAAACGATCGATGCGATTGCTTCAACATTATTAACGCGACAGCTGTTCCTAATTGAAAAAAAAATTTTAAGTAGTTTCATCCCACCTTATAATGACTATTTATCGACAGCTCGAGAAAAAGTATGGTAACTGTGAACTTTTCATAAATTTCTCGGGATCTCCATTTACGAACACAACACTTCTCTTTTTTTTTTGTTCCGTGAATCATCGCTAAATATGATAATGGTTATATCGCAATAAAGCCGTTCGCAGCACTAAGAGCTCTGATCCTTATTTACGATTATTGCACGCGAATGCAAAAAAATAAATAAAATGCATTTCCAGAGAGTATTTAGCAACGAGAAAGTATAAAGTAGCGGTTATACGGAATCGTAATAAAAACATTTTCCCATCGTCGCACTTTCCTTTCTCTCCGAGAGGAGAATACAAGCGGAGAAATGTCTTAATTCACAGAAACCGCCTCGAAAATAAAAAAAGTCGCCGCTGTCCTTTCTTCTTCGTCGAATCACACTAAAAGCCCACGCGACGCGACGACGTGTCGTGCGCGACTCGTAAAAATCGTGCCATAAGCCTGCGGGATCTCACGAAAAATTTCTTTTCTCTCTCTCTTTTATTTAGTTTCTTCATACTCTAAATTATCGTGTAATCTCGCTCGTTAATTACACGTCGATCGGATAGATATAATACACAAAAAGTGTCGAGTTACCCATATACAGTCGTCTGAAAAATAAAAGTTTTCTTCGAAAAAATCGTCAACTAAACTACCCTAGATCTCTCGCTTTTACGTAATCCGGAAACCGCGGAATTCGCGTATTCGCGACGTTTTCGTTTGTGCGCGGATGCAGCTGCGCAGATGAAAATCTCGCGCTCTTTTTTTTTTAAATTAAATTTATGGCACACGCGCGCGCTCGGTTTCATCTTTTTTTTTTCCGCGGACTTTTGCAGATGCACTTTTTTAATTAATTCCAAACCGCAGCTGCGATCTCGTATGTCCCTCGTGCAACTTTCGTTTATACGTGATTTCCGATGATGACATGGTTGATAACGAATGGAATTTAAAAAAAAAACGCGCGAGATGTGATTCGGATGCACGCTTCAATGAAAGATATTTGTTTTTAAATTGCACTGCTGCTGCTGCTGCTCGGCTGGAAATATTTTTCATTCGCAGTATATCGCCAATTAAAGTGTTATATGCACTACAACACTTTGTCGCTTTTTTCATACGAATTGATACGATTTTTATTTTCATTTCCAGAAATTGATGAGAAAAAACAGGATCAATAGTATCGCTTTGTTCAAAACCACTGAACGGTTTTTTTTTGTTTTGCAAAAATACTTTTTCAGTGGAAAACCTTCTCTCTATTTTGCCTTTTCTTATCAGCTAGAACTTCCACATTCTATTTCGACTTTCTGCTCCGTTCAGTTTTCCTTTTCAATCTCCGTATCTCGCGTAATCTCTCACTGGTGCAGCCATTTTTTCTCTCTCTTTCTTTTTTCGAGGGAAGTGCGGGTGCGATTCGAAAATCGAGTTATATATCTTTTTCCCCCTTCGCCCCTTCTTTTCACGAGAGAAAAAAAAACAAAAATTTTCCCTTCCTTTTCTCCTCAAGAAAGAGATTTGTGGCACTGGTTCTTTATCAATTTCTCGCGCGAATGGGATCAAAGTCGAACGTTGCGGAGGAACGCAAGTGGAGCTTTAAAGATATATATTTTTTTTTTATCGGGGGCTCCTTTATTTTTTTTACAGGGACGGCACCAGTACCCGATCGTTTAGAAAATAACTGGGATTTCGATGTTTATGGGTCGTTCTTTGTTAGTATCATTTTACGGAGATTTAAGAGCCGACTGTTTTCAAAGTTTTTACGATAAAAATCCATTCCACCCTGTTGGTAAGAGGATTATTCCGTGTAATTGGTCGCGCGTTACACACGCTGTTGTGCTTCACTTAACTCTTCCAGACAGAAGGATTCACGTTTTTTTTTATCGAAAATAACGCAAACGTTATTGTACGAGGATCGTTTGTGTCAGGAAAAAATGGACCCGACCAAAATCGATACAAACTCATGAATAATATTGCGAAATATTTACGAACCACGCGCTCAGCTCATACCTCTGAAATCGCAATTCAAAAATCTTCACCAAAAAAAAAAAAACAAAATAAGTGGGTGAAGCCTCTCACATTCACGCAAGACAAACAGAGGCTTCATAATAGCTCAATCCACGCCAGGTTCACACAAAAAAATCTCTTCTCGCGTACTCTAATAACTGGGTCAGCGCACGCATGTTTCAAAAGAAAGAGTAGAAAAAAAAATAAAATCGAGAGAGAGAGAGAAAAGGGGGTGAGTGTATATACCCGCGCACAGAATAAAAAAGAAAAAGAAGAAGAGGCATGAAGAGATGCCCCGTCGCGTCTCAAAGAGCCGCGCTCTTCACCATAAATCTCCGCGGGGCCTAGACAAAAGCGAGCGTCAATTAAGCCAGATGCTCTCTTAGCCCCGCGGCCCGAAACTAAACAACTAAAAAAAATCTTATGGCGAAATTCAAACCATTCGCTCGCCCACGGTATGTTTCTCTCTCTTTCTCTTTTCTTTTGCTTTTGATGCGCGTATATATATCATTTTGGAATTTGGATTGTACGGTGTATTAAGCAAAAATGAGGTGTCGTGAGTGTGATATTTTGTTGGATATTTTGTAATGTAGAATTAGGTGAATAGTCAAGATTAGTTTTTTTTTTGCACTGTTACGTCGCGATGAGATAAGCCTTACATGATCTTGGCATGCGTTCATTTGATATTTTGCATGTAAAGTTATTTTGCACCGCTAGATGGCTTGATGACCTTATTACATTTCTGAATACAAACACTTTACTTCATTTTATAAAATATGCTTGACAATATGTATAATGTGTATAATAATTGACATTCAGTTGTAAATTTATACGAGGTTTACTATAAAAACATCCTATATTAAGTTGTAAGACATCGCTTGTTAATGAAAAATCTTTCAATCAGCCATAAAACAACATGTACTAAATTTCCATTTTGTGTGTCATTTTTACGTTCGATGCTTGTTTTTTTTACTAACATTCGTATTCTATTATTTGAAATGCAGCAATTTTAATCATCAAAATTATCCATAAAAATGTCTGTCAAAATGTATCTATCTCTCAATAAAATCTAGCTATATTCACAAATTAAATTACTCATACTTGCAATCAATCGGAGTGCAGGCGCTATTGGCAATTGCAACGAGTGCCGGAGATATACACAATGAATCTTTTCATTTACGCGATTGACTTTGTGAGTAGAGAGTTATACTTTGAAAGTTGTTCAATAAACGAAGTTATTTCAATAGATACACTGGCTCATTCAATAACTTTCCTATTTGGAGATTACAGAACTTTTGTTTGAAATGAACTAAAACGAACTGTTGCAAGCTGCTTCAGATTTTAGATTCGCTGCATTGCTATACTTTACGATTATATATTTGCGAAAAGTAAGAAATATCTTTTCTTCTCAAAATTATAATTCTCCGAGCAAAATTTCGTATTAATATACCAATATTCAAAAATGATTTAGCATAACTAAAATACGTCAAAATCTACAATTTAACGTTAAACATTTGAAGTTGTAACGCACGAAGTACAAGTAAAACGTAGCCAAGGAAGCAAACATCGTTCGCCAAGATATTTAGCCCCTCAGAATATCAGAGCTTGGCCTCGGGCTATCGGCGCGTCGAATCAAAGAGGAGGCGCGCGGCGAGAGCTCTGCGGGAAATCCTCGCGTGAGTGAGGGGAATGGGGTGGAGGTATAAGGAGGGGGGGGGGGGGGGCAGAGCTCATTAACGGCCATGAAGCTTTTGTTGTATACCGTCGTTTCGCGTCGCCGATTTGCGTCTGAGCTCGTCGGAGGATTATGGAAATGGCCCGAATCGCAATCAAAAGTTCGGCTCTCGTTTGTTGTTTCGTTCTCTACCCCCCTCTCCCCTCTTCATTGAGGACTCTGATTGTTTTGAGTGCGAAAATTAAAAGCGTATCCGGTCTGGCGCCGTGCCAAAGTATGCAAGCAAGAGTTTTGGGGAGGGTGTGCGGATCGATGGATGTTTGTCGGGATTTATCGTGGATTATATATTCTTTGCTCGTGATATTTTTCTGTAGCAAAATTTTATTGTGAAATTGGTATTTACATTCGACAGTATGATACTTGGATAATACTTGACATTAGAGATTTATGTTGTGACGCTAGATGGCTCATCTTAATACATTTTGAAATAGAGAGAAGATACTTTATTCTATAAAATTTGTTCAATGACAATGCATTGGGTGATAATGATGCTGGATATTCAGTGCTTTTTCTGTAGTGGCGTTTTTACTATCATTTACTCAATTTGAAAATAACCAAAACTGCTTTTGAACCGAAGCTTCATTTAATCAAAGTAATATTTTCCAAAAAAAATAACCCATCGGCAACGTCTTTATAAGACACAACATTTGCCGATCAACGATCGTAAAAAAAAACACACACACACACGGACATAGAGTTGCACAGTCGAGTCATATTTTCCAAAAGTGTCAATTTAAATTACGTTTTATCTTGATTCCTCTCAAGGCGCGACGCTTTCTTTCTCTCCGTGGCACACAAACGACCATCTCTCTCCCCATGTGACCGTTACGTGTGTGTGTGTGTTTGTGTGTGCGTTTGCCTCTCTGCATCCAGAAAATTTCTTTATATATATCTCTCACACCCGTTACCGAACCGGACACGCAATAAAAGCGTTGAGTCGTGGCATAAAAACGATTTTTATACACTTTGGTATCTATAAAAGCCCCGTCGTGATTCTCCGCAGAAAGAGCCGCGCGCACACACACACACACACACAAACCGTTGCGGGAAACGCAATATAACCCTCGCCAACGGCCACTAAGAGCGGACCACTGAAATTAAGATATTCTCGAGGATATTCTGCTCTCTGCCGCTCTTATCTCGAAACCAAGCGTCACAGTGTTACGTATACGTGTGACTTTATGTGCTCGCTTATTTTTGACAAATCAAGTTATTTACTCGCTTGTTGATATTTCGCCGCTTGAGAAAGCTTCTCTCTCCTGTGTGAACTTTTTACGCCTCGAAAGCGAACAATAAAAGTTTTTATTGGATGCACACCGGCGACGAGTATGTAGGTTATACGTGTTACAACGTTGTAAAATGTTGTGCAAAGTTAAGCGTTGTATACCTGATTTGTGTTTTTTTTTTTTCGTTTATTCGACATTGAGTTCTATAAATTTACAATATGGATTAGGATGTTCAGCACGGCAGGAACAAGATAGTAATTTCAAGTAAAAACTTATATCTAACGAGATACACAAAGATCGATCTCTTACGCGGAAACTATTCACCTAAATCAAGTGTCTATAATTTGGTTAATTGGTATGAGAACGTGCGCGGTATGATATTTTGATAAAAATGGTGTAACGTCTCAATTTACATATAGAAACGAGCCAACAGGTGTCCCGCGACGTTTTTTTTTACGACTGATATCTGAAATTCCTCGAAAGGTCATCTCTCGCGTCTGCTATATCTGTGATGTTCGCTTCGTTTTTAGATCTTTATCAATTTTTACAGCTCTTCACCAAATAAACTCATCCTCGACAAATGACCAATTAACCAACTCTCCAAAGTGTCTCATTTGCCTGCGAGAAAGTGGACGATTAGCGAAATTTCGATGAAAAGTAAAAAAATTAATTGTTTTTTTTTATTTTCGCCTCTCGCCCAATTGAAAAATTACTCGTATAGTATGGCAAAAGTAAATCGAGCGTAAACTTGGAAATTCCGCGGTACGCCACGTTCAAACAGAGACCTTTTTTCTCTCTCTCTCTCTCGAGCTCGCGCGGATAGTTTCTAAGGTTTGCTTGATACGTGACCGGGAGACGATAGCAGCCAATTAGCGGGGCAATCGGGCGATTTGACGCCGCGCGCCGCATCCCAAAGGAAACTTCTTCTTTTTTTTTTATTGCGGCCCTAAATTTTCTCTCCTCACGCATATCATTAACGCGGCTATGAATTCCATTCTATATATACATCTCTCACTCTCTCTCTCATGGATTTACGTGTATATTACGTGTTTTTTTCTTTTTTTATTTTCGTACCGAATATCTGAGGTGTTGGAATATTTTGCCGCCACTGTGGGACAAAAAGCTGATATTCACCGCCGCCCAAGTTGATAATCGAGCGTCCGGTTTTTTCACGTGTAATGCCAGTCCGGTTTTACGCTTGTTTTGAATATTTTCACGCAGATGTGTGTCGACTGTTTATACGCATCTATAGTCGCGGAAGATGTTAATTATCGATTGAATTATAGCGTATACAAATAATAATTTTCAGTATTCGTTTCGATCTACAAGTATTTTCACATGTTTCTTCAATTTTTGTTGACTTCAAAAGGAACATAAATATTGTATAGAAATATTGAACATTTTTATAATTACTTCTAGGTAAACAAGATGATTTATTATTGGATGTAGTTGAATGAATTATCATTGCGTTACTTCAGGAAGCATATTTCACTTCTACTTCAATTATACCCAGCTTTTGTATTTTTAGCAGGACATAAATTACGATTCAAAATAAGTTTTCCGTACAACTGTTTCCGAACAAGTCGCATTAAAAAATAATCGGAAACTTCCAACCTCTAATGTTAACACTAGTTTTCTTTATGTATCCCACTCTTCGATTTTTATTTTCTCAATTCCAAAATCAAATAAATAATCGCATGAACATGCAAGTTTATTAGTGCCTTGTGTACTAAGAGATATTTCCGAGTGCAGACACATACACACGCGACTCGACAGTCTTGGGAAACGAATGCGGTCTGGTGTTCCGTTTTTTTTTCTCTCCTGAAGTTTTCTCCAACGTATTATAGAGTGAGAGAGAGAAAGGAGCGGCACTCAAGGTGACGCAATAAATTTCGGTGAACAAGCAGCTTATACGCCAGACCACACTTACTCCTCGGCAGCAGGAGCAGCAGCACTCGAACGGACCACCCCGCGATTAACGTCTGCTTCTCCTTTTGATTCATTAAACTCACGCGCGCGCGCCGCGTGATAAATCAGGATTTTTAATTACCTATTTTATTCGATTAAGTTACAAGCTACGGGCAAACATTCCTTTTCTCTTTCTCTCTCACTTTTCTTTTTTTTTTTCTTTTCAACCAGGGGCGCTTGAAATTAAATTTCAAAGTCAGCGTTCGTAATGAATCAGAACCGTGTGAATACCTGTATTACGAACATGCAATGAAAATTTTGACGATTAATTTTCTTAGAAATATATTTTTGAAAAATTAGATTTTAGAAGAATAATCTCTTTCGACGCGAAAAGAAAGAAACAAAACGAAGTAAAGATACACAAGAGAGACGTGTAATCACTCTCAATCGACTTCCTCATCTCTCTTTTCTCCTCCACTTGTGTTTTTCCTTCAACTATACGACAGACACGAGAAAAAGAAGAAGAAAAAAAAAGAACTCGATCTTGTAAGAGTCAGATCATTTCTCTGATTTCGTGGGGTATCCTGTAAATCTGGTGCAAGTAGCAGCAACGGCAGTAGTGTATTTTTTTTTTCTGTCCCTCTCTCAAACGGTGCATGCCGCCTCGTACCGAACGTTTACGTTAGAGACGTGTGTGTGTGTGTGACTGACAGACGTGCTCGGCAGCACTGAGAGACTAATTATTTTCGTGAGATTTACCACACGTCCTTCCGAGACGAGAGAAGAACATCCTGACGACGAACAACTTTTGGCTGTAAATCAGCTTTAATTAAGGAAAAGCAATATTGCGCGTACGTTTGATTAATGTACATCGATGATCGAGTTTTATTATAAGTGTACCTACAAATTATCGCGAGATGTCGTGTTGAATAGATTTTTTTTTTCTGCTTACGAAAAGTGCAAGGTACTTCTTGAATTGTAACTAAAATAAGATTATTTTGTTGTTTCAAAAATTAATTTCGTAATCACAAATACGTTTCCAAGTACGATTCTTATTACTCTAGTCCTTCTACCCCAAAATAAATCGAAGTAAAGTTCATTTTGAAGTTCGACAAATATATAACGTCGAATCAACAAACTTCACCACCGAAAAATTGGACGATGACCCGGCGCGCGCAACAGCAGCTTCATATATATCGACTAGTCGCCATCACATCCGACGACAGGTGGATCGTGCTCTGACAGATCGCATTTGCGCGCGCGTTACCCATCTGCCAGCCGAGCGGACGGGCTTTTTCTTTCGAAGTGACTATCTATTAAGGGAACGAAATTCGCGACTGTCTAGAGTCTATCCTTCTTCTGTCGCTGGCAGCTATCGCGAAGAGAGATAGAGAGAAAAAAAACCCTCTTTTTTTTGGGGAGGGTTGGAGACGATTTAATATTGCGTCAGGGGATATCCTTTTTGTAAGCGCGGAATTCGGAGGGATATCTTTCTGTGTATATGGCTCTTCGCAGTTTGGTGATTCAATGTGACGTCTTCTCTCCGACGAGAGCAGTGAATTGTTCGAAACTGTCACCTCTTTTCGGCTTTACTAATTGGGTATAAATTTTTCGATGATGTCTTACTTGTTCTGCATTAAAATATTCGCGTTATTTGTGTGTGTTTATTTCAAATTAAAGTGACAGTTGCTCGGGACATTTTTTTTAATAAAATTGGGTATTATGCTTTTACATTAAATTAATACCTGACGTTATATATATAAGTTTGAATAGAAAATATTTGAAATCAAGATCTGGAATTTTTTTTGCAAATCAATGAGTTCTGAAAAATCTCGTCTTAGTTCATACCTTAACTCAGTTTTCCAAATTAAAATATAAGAACAATGAACGAATGTCTTTTCGCAGAATTTGCTGAAATATAAAAATATGCAAACAATTTTATTGTAAATCTCCTTACAAATAGTACGATCTTTGAGGGCGAGCTCATCTCTGTACGTCATTGTAGCATCGATATCGATTATTGGAAAAGAATCAAATAAATTTAAGCGAGATGTATTCCACGAACCAGTTTTTTTTTACCAATCAATAGAAACTTGTTTTATTTTTATTTTTTTATGTAAAATTTTATTGTTGCATTGAGTTTAACATTCGATGGTTCGGTATTTTGATGCAATTGGATATTATTACATAATTGAATTCATTATACCGCTAGATGGCTTCCTTACGAATACGTTGCTAAATACAAAACGATTACTTTATTTTATAAAATTTATATTTGAAATGATAATGTTTGTAATAACTGATATTCAGTGGTGAATGTAATAGGCATATGTGCTCTATCTTCTATCCTCCATTAAATTAGTATTTTACTTAAAAAATTTTAAATAAATAATCTTTCAATGAACCATGAATCGGATGGAGTGTTCGATTTCAGAAACATCAACAACGAAACGTCATTTGCCCACACCAATTTACGGAATATGATAAGTAACAACAATATCCAGTAACAAAAGTCATAAAAATTTAACTCTTACGAAACTGTACAGCATCGATGTCTTTCCAATTAAAAAACACACAAACGTAGTGGTGCTGTTGCTGTATGTTTCGCTAAACAGTTTCTTACGGCACTATCAAAAGCAGCCAAGCGCGAACTCTAATAAGCCCGTTCGCGAGCGTCGGCGGCGGCAGCCTCACTCGGCAAACAGACGAAAACCGGAAGGCGAACTCTCCAAAGCTCACTTCCCCAATATATATATATATATATGTGAGTACACACAAAGCGCTACGCTGGGAATAGATAGGCCCTCGATGAAGCAACGGAAGTGATCGAAAAACCAGAGCGGATAATTCAGAACATCCCTCGAGAGCTATTGCTTATAACCTATACCCCCTTCGTGTATAGTCCTTTTGGTAATTTGTTTACGTCCCAGCGATTTTGTTGAAAAGCTCGCCAGAAGAGTGTGTATACGTCCGTAATTTTTCTCTTTCTCTCTCTTTCGATTGCACGTGTGTGTACTCAGGTTCGGACAATCCAAGCCCACTCGTGCTCCTCTCTTCTTTCGGCTATGGGTTCGTGCAGTTTCTTTTCTGCTTTTGACGGTATACGTACGGTTTTATCTGAAGTTTGTTTTTCGTTGCAGCTTGCCATGCTTTTACGTCGAGTGGTTGGTTTTTTTTAGCTGTATTTTAAAGTACTTGAGGCGATTTGGCTTTTATTCGAATAGTATAATTGTAGTGGGGTTTGTTTGAAATTTAAATGTCGTTACTTAAAAAGTGGACATAGTTTCTATATAGACAAAGATTTATGCTCTGCGAGCCAATTTTGTTTCATTTGTTTCTCTTTTACGTAAATTGCTCTTTTCATTATTCACATCTTCGTCTATCATTTTTAAATTTTCTCGAAATGACTTCAGTTCAATTAACGAATTCGCGTTAAAGTCGTAAAATCTATTGCCGTTTTCGACAAAAATTAAAAAAAAAATTATTCTTACATCGAAATGAGTGATGTTTGCTGATTTTACTCTCAGATCTTTGAAGCACGATCCAATGTGATCACGAATAAACATTGTCCAAACCAATAATTTTTTAAGAAGGAAAATCGATTTCAGAGCTCAGAATGTGAAATAACTATTCATGTTACAAAAGTACCGATTTAAATTATCGTAGATTTCAATAGCCTAATACTTACGTTAATTCAACAATGAATATGAGCGTAGAAGTGACACATTTTACGAAATTAAGTAATAATGAATCTCCATCTTTGATTACATACAGAATTCAATAACAGAGCGACATCTTTGACGGTTTAATGCCTTGTCTACACCTAGACTTTATCAGAGACTATGTTAAAGCGAGTATTAGGTGTAGCTAGGAACAATTCCTTAAAGTTTGATATGAATATAGTCGATAGATATTAAAATTTTATAAAAGCAGTGTCGCCAACTGTG
>JAWWMK010020858.1:0-17924 GCA_035047105.1 Galeopsomyia nigrocyanea | reverse complement strand
GTCTCTAGTCTTCCGCGTCACGGTAGTTACCAAGACTGCCTAAAAGTAACTACATCCCATAATTCTAAACTTGCTTTGAAGTGAAAATGTTATTTTTCAATAAGACTTATGTCGAGGTACTTTTGTTAATAAACAATTCATCTCACTTATTATTCAGGGAAGGGAACCAAGCAATGGATTCCTATTCGACATTTCGGTTACAGGTAACAATTATAAACTAGAGCGTCTAAACATTTACAACGCCAATTGCGTACCGTCAAGGATACCTCTTCTTGCGGTTACGCGCCGAACCAGGCCACCGGGTAAACGCGAACCGACGGTAGTTAATTGATGCTGCTGTCGTTGTTATACGCTTATCAAGGGTGTCAAAATCAACTAACGGGAACAAAACAACTCGGGATGATGCATTTCGCGAACATTTCCTAGTCGAGGCCCCAAATGGGCCGCTCTCTAAAATATTTCATGAAAAATCATTTACGCAGGTCGCTAATTGTCATTGTCGCTGAATACTGAAAATAAATCCCACCGTTTTCTAAATTTTTATAAAAAAATCCTTTTAGAAGAAACTGAAGCCTTAACAAGGCTAGGTTACGTATTTAGGGCCGACTGGAAAACCGCTCCTCCGCTAGCTCGTGAGGATTAAATAATCGCGCAGGAGATCTATATAAAACCTAACGGCATAAGGACGCGCCATTCGGTACTCTTATATTTTTCCGGAGTAGACTGGGACGCGATACGTCGCCACCCCCTGTCTGGATTGTTAAAAAACAAAAACAGGCACACTATTACTTCGGCTACTCATTACAAGAAAATTTTAATCAACAGTCACTGATTCAGGGATGCATTCAGATCTAATCGAAAAGGGATTAAGGAATTCCTCACAATAACTAGGTCCCCCCACACATGCTTACAACCTTCGCTACTGCGCGCTTATCAAAGAGAGTATCATCTTCAAACACACGTATGCTCTGAAGACGACCTCTTTTCTACTAAACAGAGGCAATAGTCACCCGCGCAAATAGAAAGGAGGCTAACGAGGCAGGTCCCAAACAGGGAATTCATAGAGGTCGGATAACGGTAAAAATAACTCCCCTCGCGTTTAATTGAAAAATTTCAGGACGCGATTTAACAAAATTCCAGGAACTCCAATAAAGGAAGCATAAACAACGGTTAATAAAATAAACATCTCAGGGTATTAAATCCCTAAACCACCGCCATATGTTTTAAGGAACAGTGCTGACACCGAGATTGATGAAGTTGGAACCGGATATAGGATAATTATTCTTCCAAGCCCTTTTGCCGAGAAATATTTGAAGTAAAGGGTGCGATAGCGAAGGTTTCCGGGAGAGTAGGGCCCTCTTTAATTTCTTCAGGGAATTTCGTGACCAGAAAATCCACTCTGACCAAACGCGGCCCCTGCTATGAACCAAGGAACTAATAAAGAAGGTCGAATCAGACTCAGGAACCGAAAAACGACAAATTCTAAATTTATGCTTTTCGCGGCCGATTTTCTCTTGTTGGGGGAATGACCACAAAGATCTAAGCATCCCGCCCGATGTCGAAGGGTTGGGATGGAAAAGTAATAGGACCATAAGGAAATACATGCCACCTTTTCTCTTTCGCTATGAAGCCGATCCAGCCTGCCTTTCTTTGCAGCTCGCTTTAATCACGACTAGAGGGCAGTTACGGATAGGGCTCAACAACACTCCTCAGAATCATCAGATCTGGGGTAGTTTTAACACGGGAATGGGTAAAATCCCCGACGTTCCACCAGGTAGCCACCACTCGACCCCATGTTTCTACATTCTTTTTGAGGAAAGGGTCTCCTTAGGAACACCCACAATCCGGCATTTCAAGTAGTGCATGGTGATTCATTTTCAATATCACCCTCCTCACCGCATCTCGCACTGTCTCTTACCTTAAAACGCCACTTAATTTAGGGCGCTAAATTTAAATTCAGAAACGCGCAAGTCGACGGGACTTAAGAAATCCTTGGGTCAAAGCTACGATCTTTCCGGAATTAAAAAAAAAGGGAGTGCCCATAATAGGCAAGCTCCATCTGTGTGCACTACTGTGTACCCTCATTGTCAATTATAAACTGGAAAGAACCCTCCCTTCTCGGGCACGAAACTGTTAGGTATCCTATTCTTATGGTCATCAGGGGAAAACGACACCTCTGATATCATGGGTAATAATACTAAAACCACGTTTGGAACCGATTCAAGGGATCGCAGAAAAGCCTCGCTAGGAACTAATATAACATTCTCGTCTAAAAAGGGACACAATTAATACCGGGAATAAGCTAGCCACGCCGACTGGATAAGCTGCCATCAAGACTTTCGGGGACACTTCGACATTAAGCTGGGGACAACCTACAAAACCTTTTTGGGTGCCGCTACTAGCATTACTCTCTATAATGGAATGGTTTGGAACCATGTTTCACATCTTTTCCGCGTCATTGAGACGTAAACACAGTAACAAAAACGCACGGGACATGAACGTACTTGCAACCCTCTGTAGGGTCACGGCTGTCCCCAGTGACATAATATCTGGTCGAAATTAGGACCAATAAGGTCATCTCCGACTGGACCAGCTTTTGAGCTCGGACCAGCTCACGGCAGTTCAAGAACCCTAATGGGAAAAATCCCACCGCGCTGAACACCAACGGGTGTGATTCAGGTCGCGAGGGGTTCTCAAGGACACATAACGGCAAATTTGTTCCCCAATTGGGAATACTCTACCCAAATGCCACCGCATTGGAAAACCTTCGCTTTCCTTTTGCGTTTTCAACAAAATCGAGCAAAGGTACGCGCATACATCCCACCGCTTCTAAGAACCTGGGAAATTTCACCTATCGAATCCCACCGCTATCCCGGTTACCGTGGAACTCCGCACAACAACGGAATTAAGAAATGCCCAACAAAGAGGGCCAAAGGGCCTAGGAAATGAAATAGGAACATTATCAAACAGAATCGTCTTTGAGAGTTATATCGTTAGAAAGAAACGATAAATTTTTCTTTTCTAAAATATCCTCATCACTCGGTCATTCGAGGCTGGTAAAGTTCCGATTTCTCGGGCCCAAGCAAAAGGCCTAAAGAAAGGATCCTGTCGGACCATTCAATATACAAAAAAACCTGGGCAGTCATGCAAATTCACACACAACCTAAATTTATTGAGGTAGCAACCTTACCAATAATACGCACGTGTACATGAACCTATGCACTCCTATAATCTAGTATAAATATCAAATAATTAGGTATTAGCTGCCACTGTTAACTTTAGTTATGTTCAAAGCGAACAATATATGTAGGCGTAAGTGTTGCCTCGTCAAGGCGAAAGCCTAAGGTATAATACTTTTTTTCTCTCAACACCATTAGATGGTGAATTTCTAGCAACTAAATACCGGAAAATATGTAACCACATGATTTAATCTTGAATTTAAAGAATATAGAGATAGTTAGCTTAAGAACAAAAAAGAAGAAAAGCCTAGATCGGCGCTACTAGAGGTGGCTATAATTTGAGCCGGCTACCCTGTTTGGTGACCATCTCATGCTTTGATAGTTTAGCAGATAAAATCATAAGCATACTTTTACTGATCAAGCTCAAGGTCCTTAACATTAGATCCATACACTCACCAGAGGAAACCTTCAATCCTTTTTATCTCGCAACGAAATCGCGAATTGATGGTAAAAAGTGGAAGCTTCTTCATCAAACTCCTCACTTTTTTTTCCTCTGGGGGGAGGTGTTACGTCCTGGCCAAAATCTACCAGCAATTTTTTTTTATTATCAATTTAATGTAACTCGAGAGCGCTCGAGTTGCAACCTTTCTTCGACACTTATCTTTTTTCTCTCACGATCGGTGAGAGAAAAAAGATGAGACCGAGAGGCTGATGCGCGTGATTTCGGAGCTGCTGACTCCGATGGGAAAAGCAAGATGCTTTTCCTCTCATGCAGGTCAGCATCTCCGAATTCGCGAAACTAAATCCGAGCCTGTCGAGGCCTGCGAGAGAACCGTTGATTGTTTTTCTCGAGGGGACAGTTAGGCTTGGATTTAGCCATAACACATTAAGAGCGAAATCGACTTGCGAGCACACGTATGCCCGCAACTCGATATCGTTTCCTGCAAGCGATAAGCGACGCAAAACTAAGTCGCATTCTTTCGCACAATGTATTGTACACATTTACATATAACATTTTTTCTACTCATTATTTTGATCTAATATTACGTACACGTATCTCTTATGTCTATATAACTATATTATCATTTTGTTTTACAAGAAACGAAAGCTCATAACATACTTTTATTAGAAATTTATCAAAATTTAATCAAAATTTATTGTTAACAAAAATTTTTTTTCAACACTTCTGATTTTAGTATTGAGCAATTCAAGCAAATCATAGGTAAAAGTAAGTATCAAATGTTACTTTAAATTTTTCTCATGGATTTTCGACAT
This sequence comes from Galeopsomyia nigrocyanea, assembly GCA_035047105.1. NCBI lineage: Eukaryota > Metazoa > Arthropoda > Insecta > Hymenoptera > Eulophidae > Galeopsomyia > Galeopsomyia nigrocyanea. The sequence continues at coordinate 13,470 of JAWWMK010020858.1, read as the reverse complement.
TAAAACAACTGAGATACGTCAATTTCAAAATTAATTTATTTTGCTCGAGGTTCGTATCTCATATGTATAGCTTAGTAGCCACACTCGATGTTTAGCACCACAAAACAGATCTAAATTGATATGTAGACAATTTTGCATCATAGATTCGAAAAAAAATGTATAGTTTTTTTACTCACCAATATATTACCGGAAAATCCAAAAACAATGATTATAATACAAATAAACGTAGATACAACTTGTAAATGTACGGGCAATATGTATAATTTATCGTTCAATGTGTCGCTGATGTTCTGCATGTCTGCTGTACGAAAAAATTATATTTTTGAAATAATTAATTATAGTTTTATTTATTTACAAAATTTACTAGAACAATGACTACAAAGTTATAAAGAAGTTACTCTTAAAAACACAGTATAATTAAAAAATGAATGCTTCGACAAGTTAGAAAGCCCTGGAAGTCCTTCAAGATTGAGTTAAATATCTCCGATAGATGAATAGATTTTATGGATCTATTGTAGTCCAACATAGGGAGGAATCACTGTTTTTACTTTTTTCACCTGAGATAATTGGGGATGTTATCTCGTATCGGAGATTTCCTAAAGGCTCCCTTATCATTAGATGATCAATGCTTTTTAATAAGTTCACATATCGTTAACGTTTATAACATTTAGAAAAGTCATTTTCTATTTTTTGAGTGATTTATTTTTGAGAAAATTCAAAGTCCTAATCAATATTGGACGATAGTTTATCATTATTTTTGGAGTACTGAGAGCAGAGGTAAATGAATAAAATATTTTTTATGGATTAACGAAAAACTGGCGGCTCGTGCTTAGCTGTGTATGTGGCTTGACGCTCGCAGCGTCTAAGAGGCTGCACAAAACTCTAGGAGACCAGCTGAGGTTTCGGATTGTAAAATTTAATTTTTATTTTATCTACTAGTTCTTCAGAAATTTTCCTTATAATAGAATACCGTTTCCCGATTTTAAAAATCTCTATCCATGCAAAAGTTACATACAAAGTTCTAAAGCAATCCATGATGCTATTTTTCGTAAATTTTACACGGTCAGACTTTTTTGTTGATAAACATGCTTACTATCAAATAATTTACTAGTTGTATTTGAGCGGTTTTAAAATAAGTTATGTTCGAAGTTATGTTCCAAATCTTGGATGCAATTATGGGAAGTAGTTAGAGGTGCATATGGAGCGTCAAAAGGGTGGGGAGAGAGAAAGAGAGGGTCCGTGACGGGAGTGTGCATCACAGCCGGGTGGCGCCACGGGAGGGCGCAACGTGGCGCCTCCAGGCCCTCCGCATGAATGGGGTATTGTTGTATTATAACATGAGGCACATTGGGTGATTAATTGGTGCGGGTGAGTTTGTGGAATTGATTTGTGTGGAGGGTTATTGTGGTACTTGATACTGGTCAGGACGTGTCTAGACTGGTTTAGGCATGTCGATGCGTGTCTAGATTGGTCCAGGCGTGTTGAGGGGACGAAGATGTTGTGTCTAGATGCGTATGGATGGTGTATGATGATTATATTGCGGTAAAGCATGACTTGATTTGGGGGATGGGGTCAGGATAATATGAGTGTTGGATGTTGGTGCAGGGTCAATTGGAAAATGACACACAAGGTTTTAAGGCACAAAGGAAGACTTTATTCGTAAACAACAAGACGTGCGTTCGGTACGCCGGTATGAGACGAAATGGCGGGAGTCGCAGCTCCCCTACAGAAGCGGCACAGTTTTACTTTACTTTACTTTACGTTACTTTACTAGATGGCCGTGGGTCTCTGACTGAGACGCCGATAAGCCAATATGCATGCGTGATTGCGACACAGCTTGGCGCTGCGCATGCGCATACACACACACATACTTACATAGCTCATAAGAAGCTATATGTATATATACTTTCATCAGTCGCCCCCTTCTTTTGAGCTAAAAAGTTTTATTTTAAATACAATATTTTATCTTGAACGTTGAATACAAAAATATAAAAGTGACTCTAACTAATGACTTGTGTGAACTCTAGCTGAGTTTGAACATATAATTAACCCTTTCTTAAGACTAAGTGCGCTACAAACAAAAGGAACAATTTTTCTTATAAGTGATTCTAATGTCAGCGCAATCTCTAAGTAAATAAATAGATTTTTGTTTTAATGATTAATAATAATAATAATAATAATAATATACTTTGGTCAAGTATTTAGACTTCCTTTACACATTCAATAGAACTTTAAATCAAGGATTTTTCATCTAAAATTTTTCGGCAACCTCTAATTATTCTTGTTGCTGCTCCTCTGTGTCATTGTAAAAATCAGTATGCGGCAGTTCTGGAAAAAATAGATATAAATCAAATTCAAGCAGTCATCTAATTTACTTATTATTCATAAGTTTATCTCTACGTATTTTGAATGAATCAAAAGGGAGAGGCTTCGTAAAGATATCAGCTATGTTTTCTTTGCTAGATACCCAAATTACATTCACTTTTCCCTCTTATGCACATTGCTTTACATAGTCTCCATAGAATTTTTGACTTCTGAGCTTTTTCTGACCTCTAAGTTTCTTTCAATCACTTCTACACTATCATCGAAATATTTGAGTTTATGGTTTCTTTTTCAGTGTAATCTCTAGCTGATTGATTATCAGCCGTCGCTTCGCCAGAAATTACCCTGGCGAGATGAGCGCAAAGGCGAGCGAGATAAATAAGAGACACGGTGGATTCCCTTTTATTTGCGTGTTGATTCAGATTAGATGATGGGATCCAAAAGAGAGAGTAGCGAATGAACGTATAGCTACGCGTACTGGCCCTAAGGTTCGATAGCCGGATAGCTAATATGCGCGATGGATGTAATAGGTACAAGTGTTACTTATCAGTCGAAGGTCGGCGGACAAGAGAGCGGGTACCGCCCGCGCTCGGTCTTTTATAGATCGTCCGAGCGACTACCTCGCACGTGCCAATTAGTCGAAGGGAAGTCGCGAGGTTTCCACGCCGACGCCTCGAACAATCCCGATCGTTCTATTGCTAAGTGAATCTTTGATGCATCGGCGTTTTAGGCACGAGGCCCAGCTCGTAGCGCGCAGATGCTAACTCCAGTGAAAGCGCTGCATCGGCGCTTTGGTCACTGGCTTGCCGATAACGCGCTGTCGTTAGCAAGAAAAATTCCGATGTAGCAGGTCGTTGATTTAGGGTACACTATCTGCGAGCACGTTTCAATTGGTAGCGTGATTCTTTATTGGGCGACTCTACTAGAATTGCTTGTGCATGCATGCTGATCCAGAGGACGTGAGGATGCTGAATGATATGCTTGTGCGGTTGCGGAAAGTAGCTCGCAAAGTGTACTATTGCGAGGAGGCTGGGTGCAACTTCTTCACCTACAGGTTGGAGAGATTTACAGCGCATCGGAGCGCTCTATATGATAAGCCAGGCTGGATTTTCCGATGTCTGTATTGCATGGAGGGTGGTGCGAATTCGACACGCACATTGGAGCAACATGTGCGGGATCAGCATCAAGACATGCTTCCCAGTTCCGGCAGGCGGAAAGTTCGTCTCACCTGCAAAATTTGCGGTGCGAAGCGGCTCCGACGTAACATGCCACGTCATGCGAAGTCGCACAAGACAGCTTGCGTGTGCGCCTGTCGCAGATGTTTTTTGACACTCAATGCCTTGATAGCGCATAGACAATCTTGCGATGCTGCTAAAGGTAAGCACCCATAATTTTTGTTTGTAATTACATTAATATTCCTCTATATCTTTTTTTTTTTTTATAAAATCGTTTGTATATAGCTTCCGATAGCCAGTTTCTCCTTCCGAAGGACGAAAGGCTGAATGCTGGTATACAGGCTGCACGCACTCGGTGTAAGTAGAGAGCTGTTGCCGTCGTTTCGGCTGACACCTCGTCTGTCTCGTCGGATCACTCTGATGAGGGATAATCTGCCGATGAACCTTCCAGTGACTCCAAAGCTGGGGAGCTTCTTTCGACAATTGATTCTACACGAGGTAAAGATTACTATTGCCCCCTTTTTTCTTATTATATGCATGTGTGCCAGAAGAATTCTATAATGTTTGCCTATTTCTTTTGTTTTCTCTCTAGGCTCTGTATCGATAGGTGTAGGAGCTGCCCTTCGTCGCAGCACTCGCACTAAGGAGCCCAACGCTTCTGCAAGCACTGCTTCACGTTCGTAGTATATATGTACTACTATATGTTGTCTACTACTTTTGCTCCTCTTTCTCATGGTTTATTTTCATTACAGCTACCACATCGGGTTTTGGACAGTATTAACGCCCCTGCTATGTCTTCGACAGCAGTAGTAATGCTGAAGATAGTACTGCTGAGGACGCAACTCCTCTGTGTCGTGCGAGTGCTGGCGTACGGCGAAGTAGTCGGCGCCGTCGCCAATAGGTCATTGTTTTCGCGACGTTTGCTAAAGCGGCCGTGAAAAAAAAATTGCATGCAAAGAAGTTGATTTTTTTGTATAGCTGATAAGGCTTCACCTCTATAAACAATCTGCTCTGATGATAATGAGTTCTCAGTCAACTTTTATTGCCATATGCACATGCAATTGTAAGTGAGATAGACTTTTTTCCTATAGAATTGAATATTTTGTAGTATCCAGCCGCAAAACAAGTTGTAATGATGTTCAACCTGGAGAGTCCTTCGCACAAATTTCTATGTCTTTCGTGTTGATTATCAACTTATGTTATCTGCCTCTTGTTCAGATTTGTTCAGCCACTAAGGATTTTTGCTACATGAAATTAACAGTAATCGTTGCCATATTTATTATTATCATTATACGCGTCAATTTGCTTATCTACGCTTGCTTACTTGTTTATCATAATATAGATTCTGTGTATCATATTTTATTTGTACTATTTTTTTTTCTATTTTTATAATAAAATTTGTGAAAATTAATCCTACTTGTTTCTCGTAATTCAATTATGCTGCGATACAAAATCATTTTAATACGAGAGTGTCCCTCACTCTGAAAATAAATTGCCTTTCCTTTAAAAGTAACGACTACGCTGAACCCAGAGCGCAGTTATCGTTGAAACAGGATATATATGTGTTCAACGCAGGCGAAACTGTTTGATATTTTTCACCTCCAACTCGAAATGCTGGGAAAAATAATATTCTCTTTTTTTTATCATAAATTGAGTTCATTAACTTCTTTGAGGTACCGGTAATCTTGTTTAACTATAATTCATTTTTGTATTAAAATTAAGGTTAAAAAAAAATTTTGGACACGTATTTATCGAGATTTGATGTTTCCGTTATTTTAATTATTCATACGTTGGTGTACGAATAAATTTTGAATAGCGAATATAGTCACCCTATTAGAAACTTGACGGGAACTTCACAGATTCGAGGAGTTAAAGCCGCATGCTTTTAATAATTAAAATATTAGCAACAAATTAGGTATTGGGATTGCACGTGACAACAATGGCTGTCGACAAGTAGGATGGAATACATTGCGAGCTGACGTGTTTTTCGACTGTAGTTTGAAATTTCCAACTTTTTGAAAAAAATTCATAGAAATACATTTTTTCGTCTTCTTTTTGGAGTGAAACTCTATTCTTTTCGATGTATCTGTACGCCCCTGCCGGCCCCGCCGCGAGCTGTCAAGCTGAGAGTAAAATTGAAATCGTTACCAAAGAAAAAGAGAGAATGAGGGGAAGTGAGTGGGGGGGAAACAAGCGCCAATGAGCATATACGCGCACGCGCCCCCACTTCGCCACACTCTCACCGTTGGTTCTCTCGCTCTATCTCTCTCGCTCTCTCTCTCTCTCTCTCTCTCTCTCTCTCTCTCGCGTGACCACACTTCACCTGCCGTTCTCGCTCTGTCTCTCTTTTTTTGTCGCTCGCACTCTCTTTCTTGCGTACGCGTGTATTTTTGTGTTATATATTTACTTACTTTCAAAATAAAAAAAAGAAATTGATAAATATATTGCTAATAACAATATTTATTTGGTATATCGAAAAAACGGTATAAAATTTGAAACCAGTGTATCTATTTACAATTTGTAACAGGGTGGAAATTCGGGAAAAATAGGCGCGCGCGCGCGACTACTAATGCGAGCCCAGCGAGCTGGGCACTTTCGTACAATGTCGCGTTCAGGTATAGGCAGACGCTTCTGCGGCGCTTGTCCGTGCCTGCCCCTCTCGCGACTGCGAGCACACGTCCGAAGGGCGATATACACGCGTGCAAGGTCGCGCGTATCGAGAGAATGCACGGCAGCGATGCTCCTTGGCGCGCCGATTTCCTCGACGATTACAGCTCTGCGTCGCCCCCGTTAAGATGATACACGCTGGATCGCTGGGTATCGGCTGCTGTACGACGCAGGCTGTGAGCTTCTTGGATCGGGCGTGCTCCTTCACTCGAGCCGCGACGATCGTTTTCGTGGATTCGCTTCGGTGAGGAATATAGGATGACGATTATAGAGAACGCAAATGACATTCGCGAGAATCAAAGTTTAAGTACCGTGGCTTTATTTAAATGAGAACTAGAGAAGATAGGACAAAAATACAGAAAAGTAAACAAAATTTCGGCCGGGCGCAAGTATACCGCGAGTGAGAGAGAGAAAAAATTTGATCGCTTCGCGGAACTAATATTCGCTCGCACGCTTTTTACCGAACAAAGAGTTTACCTCGATGATGAATTTGTCGCTGGCCAGCCGACAAATTCCGCAGACATGTTTTATCGCCTGGGTCGTGTTTAAGTACTGGGTGTGCTGGCTGTAATTGTCTCGTGTCGCAAGGAAAGCTGGATCTCTGGGCCGAAGCAGCTATAGCGCCGCAGCCCGACCGGGCTGCGCTGTTGCTCGAGCTGCCGTTCGCTGATTTTCGGCTGCGCTGACTCTGGCACTCGATGACAGCTCACGATGTACGCACCAGGATACTGCATGGACGCACAGATGCTCAATTCACACTATATCGATGCCTAGCTGCTCCCTGCACGGTTATATACCTGCCCGGCTGAAAGAATTGAGGGGCAAGATATATCGATGTGCAGGGAAACCAAAACTAGACTGCCGACTCGCGCGCACGTGTTCACGCTCGCTAGTCCCTTTTCGCTTTCTCTCTCTCTCTTATTGCGCAGCACCATCTCGTTGACATGGTCGCTCATTTACGCGCGACATTTGAATTCGCGAACGAGCGGAGCTCGTTACAGCCCCCTCCCTAGACGATTCGTACGGAGGACGATCGGCGATAAGCGGAACGCGAATCGAATGGGCGCACCGGCGAATTAAGGGCGAGAAAAGAATCGATATGGTAGTTGGGAGTCCATCTTGTAGGTCTTGTTGGAGGCTGGGCTGATTATCTCGCGTGGGCACCCTGGCTAGGATCGCCCCTCTGGGCGGACACTGGAGCTAGGGTTTCCTTACGTCGGTATTGTCGGACCGTGAAGCTGCCGAGGAAAAGTTGTCGTCGATTTCTGCGACGGCACCATACCAGCCCGCGGTTCTTTCGCGAGCTGACTCTCCAGCCTACTGGCGCTGCTGAATACCACTCGTGCGACGGTCCATTCCACGTCGTGGGCCATTGGCCGAAAATTGAGGCTGAGAAGAGCGAGGGCTCTCTTTTTGCAGACTTCGAGCGAGCCTTTTATTATGCGGAGCTAATAGTCTCGCGCTGATCAAGTTTGTCGCGCTTCGAACGCCGGCAGATGCGGGCGCCTCCTCGAAGTGGCCCAGGGAGTGGATGGTTAATATGACTTGCCCGGGTGTGCGCTTTATCTTCGGCGGCCCACGTCCTTGCGGCATGCGTTGCGGCTGTTGCTGCTGCCGCGTTTGTTTCGGTCCTCGCTTGAGCGGAACTTTAAATTTAGACGCGATGGGTTGAGGTTCGCGCGCGAGCGCCCTGCGCACGACGTACACGACTCTCTTCGGATGCCGCGTCTTCGCTTGGATAGCGCCCCCGGGGGCGTCGTTAGCCCTCCTTGTGCTGAAAAGGCACCTGTAGGCGGTCGGCTTCCACTGCGTCTGAGCACTCGCTCCCTCGTCAGTATCTCGTCGCTCGCGTTCGCGTTTTCGAACTCGTCGCCGCTCAAATCACTCGCTCGCTCGGAGGGCGGGTCGCTCGTCGCCCTGTTCTCCCGCGGAGGTTGGGCTACCAATGGTTCTTGTGATTCTCTTCCTTCTTCAGTTTGCCCCGCTCGTGCATGATGGAAAATCTTGAGATCCTTGGCGTGTATTAGTTTCGGAAGTACTTGGTACGTGTCATTTCCGTTTACTTCGCCGGTGATGAAGACACTAGCGCATTCGGGCGCTAGCTTGGCGGCTATTCCTTGTGCGGTGTTTGATAGCATTCGGTCGTACTCCAATACCCAGCTACCGACTTCAAGTTGAACGGGACGTCTCGCGTCGTTACGATATTTGGCCTACCGTATGCCTTCCCGGTTGGCGTTCACGCTCGCCCGTTGAGCGAGTGCTGACTTGTCGGTGACGCGCTCAGTCCACTTGACCGTGGCGTGGACTCCGGCCTGTTCTGCGGCCACCTGGTTGACAGCTCAGAGAATATAATCCGGGAGTTGAATTGACTTCCAACATTGAGTAGACCCGGACTCAACCCGGTGATTGTGAACATGAACTTCGATAAGTACTTGTCCCGGCTTCCGTGCGCGCCTCGCCAAAAGGCCGTGGCGCTTCCTGCAACTGCTAGCTGGAGACGTACATCTAGACTTTCCAGCTCGAGAGGCACTGTAGCTTGTGACTTTTTGATGGAAAGCGTGACATTTTCCGAATCTTGTACCGCGTGGGATTGCTTGGTTATATTAACTTCTGATCTACGTGCATCGGTTAACGAAGTCGTTATAGACAAACACGTCTCGTGCGTCCTGTTGTCCAGTGTTACCGGGAGTACGAGATGTACTGAGATTGGAAGCGCCTGCCTATTGGGCAGGTCTCCTGGTCCAGACGGCGGCACTTTTATCTGGACCTTTGACCCCGCCGCCAGCTGCAGCATGGTTTGGCCCATGATAGCGTGCTGCCCGATCTTTGGCGACACGCGACAGCGAGTCTCAACTCTCGGAGAGTAGCGTTCCTTACTCTCCGTATCCGCTGCAGTTTTCTCGGCGATGGCTGCAATCCTCGATGACATCTTGCCGAACTCGTGATCGGGCTGTAGCTCTGGCGCCAAGGTAGCGTTCGTCCCTTTGTGCGCATATTTTGGCCCATTCGCCTCCTCAAGTATATCAAGATCGAGGGGAGTCGGGCTGGCGGAGCTATCCAGTCGCGCTGCCTTGTTGAGCTCGCGTTCGATCGTTGGCTCGCTGTTCGCTGCCGGTATTGGAGCGTCGGGTTTAATCTGGTTACATTTGGAACAGAACTTGCGGGGACCATACCAATCGCACTCGAAGCACAGACATTTTGCCGCGTTCACCTTTTCGAGTTGTGCTGCCCCAAGGGCGCTGGCCTTAGGCTGCTTGACGGGTTTGCTCCCCAACTCGAAACGCTTGTCGAGCCATCTCGGCCCAATAAAACGCTTCGCGAGCCACTCGGTCAATTCATGCCTGCCTTTAGCGATATTCGCGACCGACTCGGAATCGTCCTCTCTCTCGCGCTGCGGCCGTGCGGCTACTTCAGGCTCTTCTTGGCTCCGCGTGAGCGGGCCGCTCCAGTCTAAACTCCGGTCGACCTCTCGAGTATGGCTTGAAGTTTGGCGAACGTGCTCTTGACTTTGGGGTGGCCTGCCCTTTGGGCATTATCGAGTCATTCGATCTCTCGAAGATCACGATCCCAGTCACTGCCTCCAGCGCCTATCCCAAATGGGTAGTGCTGCCCATCCCCTGCCGGGCGAAGCGTAGAGGAATGAGGACGCGCACTAACCGGTTGGCAACTGGCGCTTGCAGCGGTGGATTTCGCAGTGATGTCTGAAGCATGGCTAACGTTTGACGCATCGTCCAAAAAGCTCTGAATATTTGTTGCTGTTCTCCGCTGTCTTTCTAATACTGTGGCCTTAAGCGCACTGACGCTGTTGTCAGCTAATTGTTGTGAAACTTGCACCTTCTTGACGCTTTGTTTGGGCCACGATAATGGGTATGAGCTTGAAGGGTCGATGTTGCACATGCTTTGCTCCGTGCTGCATAAGTGAAACCGCTGTTGTTGTAGTGCGTTAATTTCGAACCAGTCGCGTGCTTCTGTCACAAAGTCCTGGTAGGTGACCCACTCATCGTGGAATGCTTCGTACCATGTTAGAGCCGGACCGGTGAGTACTTCGGGAACCGCCTTGAGTGTTTCCTCCTTGGTCATGCCTGTGCCTTTCCTGGAACTTTCCAGTCTGCTGAGGAACAGATCGACCGAAGCGCTAATATCTCCCGAAAACTTCAGCTTCCAGCTCCTCGCTATACGGCCCACGTCTCTGGTAGTGTTTGGGGGGTTACCTGACACCTACCGACTGTCAGGTTGGCTGACTTCAGCATCCATCCCAGAGGGACCTTCTTTGAATTGCGGTGATGTTCGTTTGTTGTTCGTCGCAGGCTCAACGATACTTGGGATATCGATCGCTGAGCTTTGCAGTCTCTGCAATACCGTGGCGTTTTGGTCGAGTTGGGCTAGTGGGTGAGGGTGCTCGGCCTCTTTGTTGTTTACTGCATAGTCTGAGCAGATCGATGTTATTAACTGCGATCTTAGAGCTGCCCTTTTTGACGATATGCCTGGTTCGCTTGATTCTACGAAGTCGCCTGCCGAGTAGTCCCCGAGTAGCCACTGTTGCAGTCTGCTGGCTGGCCTTGAGCAGCTTGCGCCGGTCCGGGCGCATATGCAGCCTTTCAGCATACTGATCTATGTCGTCGCTTGACAGTTGCATGATCCAATTTTCGATTTTCTCTTCTAACTCTAGGTCCTCTTGATTCATCGCCATTATTATTTATAGTTTAACGGTCGTTTAATGTATTGTTCGGTTCTTGCGTAAGGTGTTCGCAGTCTATTCGGATTACGCAGCTTTCGAATCAATACCGCGCTGGCTTGTGTTCGACTCTATCTGCTCAAATCCGTGGTTTTGTTGCTTCTAGATCGACCAAAAAAAAACGCTAAAGAAAAGAAAATGCCCGTATCAATCGTGAATTAAAAGAAAAAAAGAGAAAAAAAACAAAATTCTGTTGTTGTCGATCGAGCGCGAGTCGGCTATTCGTGTATGCTGCTGCACGTACTCGGCTATAGAACAAGCGTGTGCGCCTCGCTAGTATATACAGGAGAGGTCGTACCTATCAGCAGCGGCAGCTGTTTGCTGGCTTGGCTGTGTTAATTTTTGAGTACGCGCTTTTACTGCACGACCTTGCCCAAAACGGAAGAAGGAGAAACAAAGAAATTTGAAAAAAAAAACAAATGAAAAAAATCGATCTTAATTAGTTGCACAAGCTATGGCCTTGGCAATGAAAGCAAAAGCTAAAAAAAAGTTTTAGAACTGACCGTGTGACATTCATTGCTTAGATTGTTAGAGTTATATTTCAATGATAGATGTACGCATAAACGCACGCAGATCTAACGCGATTTGAGAATTTGAGAAAGAAAAATGCCACACAAAGAAAAATACCTATCGCGTTTATCGTTGTTGCTGGTGTTAGTGTGTCCCGGCCAGGGTACATACAAAGAAACCCAGCACCAGCGATACTCGTAGGCAAGCTCGACTGTAACGCGGCAGCATACGCGAGTAAGTAAACACAAGCGCGCGCTCACACAGTTCGGCTCTCTCTCACTATACGCAACGCTTTCGAGTTTATACTTGCTGTTGTTGTTGTTTTCCCCGAGAGCGAGGAAGAAAAGAGAGAAGAAAGAAAAATGAAGCTACTCGGAATTCGCTCGTTAAATACGAGACTCTAGTGACTTTCTCACAATTTTTAGATTAATTCTCTCGCCTAGCATAAAAAGTTGGGCGCCATGTAACGGGGTGGAAATTCGGGGAAAATAGGCGCGCGCGCGACTGCTAATGCGAGCCCAGCGGGCTGGGCACTTGCGTACAATGTCGCGCTGAGGTATAGGCAGACGCTGCTGCGGCGCTTGTCCGTGCCTGTCTCTCTCGCGACTGCGAGCACACGCCCGAAGGGCGATATACACGCGTGCAAGGTCGCGCGTATCGAGAGAATGCACGGCAGCGATGCTCCTTGGCGCGCCGATTTCCTCGACGATTACAGCTCTGCGTCGCCCCCCGTCTTAACGGCATCTTAATGATACACGCTGGATCGCTGGGTATCGGCTGCTGTACGACGCAGGCTGTGAGCTTCTTGGATCGGGCGTGCTCCTTCACTCGAGCCGCGACGATCGTTTTCGTGGATTCGCTTCGGCGAGGAATGTAGGATGACGATTATAGAGAACGCAAATGACACTCGCGAGAATCAAAGTTTAAGTACCGTGGCTTTATTTAAATGAGAACTAGAGAAGCCTCTTTGTCCCAAGGACAAAGATACAGAAAAGTAAACAAACTTTCGGCCGGGCGCAAGTATACCGCGAGTGAGAGAGAGAAAGAATTTCATCACTTCGCGGAACTAATATTCGCTCGCATGCTTTTTACCGAACAAAGAGTTTACCTCTATGATGAATTTGTCGCTAGCCAGCTGACAAATTCTGCAGACGTGTTTTATCGCATGTCCTGGGTGTGCTGGCTGTAGTTATTTCGTGTCGCAAGGAATGCTGGATCTCTGGGCCGATGTAGCTATGGCGCCGCAGCCCGGTCGGGCTGCGCTGTTGCTCGAGTCACGGTTCGCTGATTTTCGGCTGCGCTGACTCTGGCACTCGATGACAGCTCACGATGCACGCACCAGGGTACTGCACGGACGCACAGATGCTCAATTTGCACTATATCGATGCCTAGCTGCTCCCTGCACGGTGATATACCTGCCCGGCTGAAAGAATTCAGGGGCAAGATATACCGATGTGCAGGGAAACCAAAACTAGACTGCCGGCTCGCGCGCATGTGTTCACGCTCGCTAGTCCCTTTTCGCTTTCTCTCTCTCTTATTGTGCAGCACCATCTCGTTGACATGGTCGCTCATTTACGCGCGACATTCGAATTCGCGAACGAGCGGAGCTTGTTACAAATTACATATTTTTTTAATATTACATACAACTTAATGTTCAATTTAAAAATGGATTCAAATATTTACAGTTATTTTCCATTCTATAAAATTCACAAAAAATTTTCATACATATTCAAATATTATTTTCCATTATATTGACAATAGGTTTGTGATAACTTAATAACGAGACATAAATGTTAGCTCTCAAATTATCAATAAATTTATTATAAGAATGACCATTAGATATTTCTCAATTTAAATCTTTTATTAAAATATGTATAAATCGTCATGATTTTTCATTAAGAATAATATTAAAATCCCCAGTAGCAATCACTGGAATTTCATGATAATTTTTGTTCAATAATTTCGCACTACCCTCTGTATATGGTGTCAGAGTAAAGTCGAGATTTACGGTAAAAATGCAGCCCGTGACTCTATCCGAACAAATTATTTAACGCGGGGAAC
>JAWWMK010020847.1:0-17932 GCA_035047105.1 Galeopsomyia nigrocyanea | reverse complement strand
GACACATGCTTTTTTTGACACAAATGGGCATGTGTCCCGTTTTCCAAAAAAACACGTGTTCTTTTTCAACCGGGTATATAGAGAAAGAGAGAGAAAAAAATACGCCTGTTTTGTTTGAGTTGCAGACTTCAATTAACGCTCTCTCTCTCTATCTCTCTCGCTGTCGGGGGGGGGGGGGGGGGGTGAACGCGTCTGCGAAAGTTTCGGGTTTGACGCAACTTTGGCAGCAGCGCACTTTGGAATTTCAACGTTGCCTCATGCACATACACACACAGACAAAAGGTTGTACGTTAATTAGGGACTCGAAGCTTTTGTCATTACTGACATGAAAATTCAACTGCCACTTTGCAGAATCATTTTTCGCGGAAAATAAAACTAGCTCGAAAGAAAGGAAAAAAATAAATAAGAGCATTAAGTGAAGCTAAATTACAGTATATACACTGAAGTGAAAATTTTTTTTTCTGCGTCCCTTTGGAAATTTAACGAAGCACGAGAGAGTGATAGTTACGCGAAAGTACTTTGTTTCAAAAATAATTCGCCGCAGCAAAGTCGTTTATAAGCTATATACAACGTGTAGCAGCAGCAGCAGCAGCAGCAGGGAACTTAACGAACTGGTAATGAGCGTCGAAGATTGAAGAGTATCTTCATCGGCGTGCCGAGGCCAAAATTAGAAGGTATATCCATTGCAATAAAGTCGAGCGATTTAACAAGCTGTTACAATAACTACTACCGTGAATGGGCCCGCTTTCCTTGCGCGTCACGTATGTTACGTACGGGGAAGACGATCAATCTTCAAATCTGCTCGGGGATATATTAACCAAAAGTCTAATTCCGTCGGGTACGCATCACACACAATGGTAGTCCATTGAGAGAAAGATAGAGTACGCAGCTGCTCAATGGAGTTGATTGGCGCATCGCAGGTGTAGCTGCACTGCGCGCGTGGTTCATTCTAGGCTTGCGGCTCTATTCATAGACAGTGGCTTTCTTCGCAAGAATGAGATTTCGGCCGTGCGATTGAGAGAAATGCAGTGCGCGTTATTTCGAGAATTTGCAATTGTGTGCGTGTCTCCCTCTCTGCGTACGTGATTTGTACGGGCTTAATAAATTTGCCGCTAAACTGCCAAAAAGCTTTATTTAGATGTATAATTAGATGGGCTCGAGTCTATTAATACGTTCAATGGACTTTTCTGCTTTTGTTCTACCATCGTCAATGGAGAAAGTTACATAGCCATTGATGAAGAGCGACAAAAATAAATTGATTTTTTTTTCCGTTGCGTTTACATTAACGTCGTTCGCGTGAACAATGCGTATATAAATATAGCGAACGCGCGCGCGCGCGGGGATCGCACAATTCATCACTTTATCAGGCAGCTTTTCATAACATTAAACAATGATTTCTATGCGAGTGACTTTGAAGGAACGGGCGCGCGTGCATCGAGGGGAAGATTAAATTTTCGAACTTGCCACCATCACCCATTGTGTGCGTGTGTATATGTGTGTGTGTGTGTCGCTATATAGTCCACAAAAGCGCGTGCGTTCTCTTCTCTCTCTTTTTTTTATGGCGTTAAAGGCAATAAAACTCACGCTCTAGACATACACACAACGGTTAAATTATCTCTCGCACACGCGCTCGCGGAAAAAAACTGCCACGCACAGCTAAAATCCGCAGCGCCGTGTAATCTTCGCAATTTCAAATTTTTTTTCGCGGATAAAGAAATTTTTTTTTTTGGTCGACTACGACGAGTCCCTTGGTCCCGTCGTAAACAGAGATTTATAAATTTGCGTTTACACGTCTCTTTTCGGCTTTTCTTGTTTGGATTTTTTTTTTGTGTCGACGGAGTTGACGGGTCAGACATTTTTATGTGCGTGCGACGTTTGAAAATTCAAAATTTTTTTAAAGGCCAGTACAGTTTTCTTTTGAAATTTTGGAGAATTATGATTTACGCGAAAAGAAATAAACTGTGTTGATAAATGCGTATTTCTCTTTATTATATGCTTAAAATTTATCAAGTCGATTTACAGAAAGGCCGCGTTTGAAATGTTTCAACAAAGAAAATCGGATAAAAGTATAATACAAGCATACATTCGAGTTAATAAAAGGTGATTAACATCAACATGAAATATTGAAATCACAATTAATTTGAAATAAATATTTTATTGTATGAATCTCCAAAACTCATTTATATTCATTATCCGTCAAAGTGAAAATTCCAACTCTTATTTATTAATCGAGTCTCACCTGAAATGTACGCTCAAATTTTCAAATTTAAACGCAATGTAGCAAGCTACGCGCGTAGAATGTCAAACGAATCGGAAAATAGGTTGAAACTCCATCTTCGTCATACTTTCACCCTCGCGTCGTCGCAAAATTTTCTTAACCCAGCAGTATGCAGCAGTTTCTAATCTTCGTAAGAGAGACAGTCTCGGTATAATTCGATTCCAATCAAATACCGCGACTAATCCCGTTCCCGTGAAATTTCCAAGACTTTACAAGGCCGCGAATGAAAATTCAACTCTCTGACGGAGCGTGTGCGCGAGTCTAGATATGAAATAGCAGCTATTTAATTAGTCTCTCAGCTTGCTTTCCCTCTCTCTAATCGGCGCGACGATTGTTCCGGGATTAGCTCGTTCGTTAAATTGGAACTCGGCCTCTTCAAAAGTTGAAGCTAAGAAACTCTATTTCACGATTGAAAAGCATCGTTAACAATTGGCGACTCTCTCTCTCTCTCTCTCTCTCTCTCTCTCGGCGAGCATTCTTTTACTTTTGCCAGTTTATTGTTTCGAAAACAGTCAAGTTTTCAAATGCGATTAGAAGACTGCTGCTGCTGCCATCGTCCTCGTCGACGTCGTCGTCGTCGAGCCAAAGTCGATAACAGCTTTATTGTGATTGATTGATATGCGCCCGCCGCGCGCGAGAGGCTGGCTGGCTGGGCTGGCTGGCAGAGAGGATAGGGCGCCAGAAAATCGAGTGGCCAGGATTTACGCTTCTTGAAAGAGAGCTTTGCCAGCAGCCTCGATTTCGCCGACAAAAGCTTCCTGTAATTGGATTATTTACATTTGTATTAGCTAAGTGATCGAGCCGAGATATCGACTGCTTTACGAATTTATTTGATTATTATTGACATGCTTGATGCATAGACGATCAAATAATGTTTTTTTAAATATTTTTTCTCAATTTTTTCTGTTCGATTGAACAGGGTAATTTTTAAACATTCGTTGCAACTAATAAGATATTCGGGAATGACCTATAACTGATTACAAAAAAAAATAAATTTGTGACATTGTTTTTCAAAGTCAATAAAATTCTAAAATGCATCTTTAAGAAACTATTGAGATATAGTTTCACTAGCGATATTGAAATAAAGATAACTCCCTCTGGTTCACGGTATGTCACTACAATAAGTATAAAAGATTCTATTGTTCAAAAGTTAGTGTGTGCTCATACTCGCTAGATGCGCCATTTAAGCAGTTTTTTTAATAATGATCAAAACTGATAACTTCATGTAATAAAATAAAGTTTTTTTGTGTGCAATGCAGTTCATCAATTGTAAATGATGAGTTTTACTTCTGGCGTCTAGTTGCGTGGTTTCAAACCTCTTCATAGTATTTTTCAATATGCGATAAAAAGTTAATACACTTGTTTCACGAAAGAAAGAGACACAGAGTTGCAAATGCAGAGTTGCACACAAGCCGCCACCGCCGCACACATTGATTTTGCAGAAATTCCCGCATATCAGGCCCGACCGCACAGACGCGAATCCGCAAACAAGAAGAAGAGAATGAATGAACGTGCGAGCGTAACAAAAAAGGAAGAGTAAGAAGAAGAAGAAGAAGCATCCCGAAAGAGTATAGAGCGTATTATAAATACAGTACAGCAGATACACAGCTGCGGCGGCGGCCAGTCAGGTTTCCTTTTCCCTGGGCAGTGAAAGGCCGCGTCGACGAGCTCGAGATCTAACGAGTATGGGGAGCCGCTGCTGCGCGCGGCCTTCTGATCGTCCTTGCCGTTCGTTGAACCTTCGACAACTGCACTTGCTAACACACAGAGCGAGAGAGAGAAAGAGTATAGTCGACGAGAGGAAGAAATACGATGGCGGCGCCTAGACGCCTCACGCGGAAAAAAGGCGTCGCGAAATAAATCCAATTAACTCGCACGCCCGCCGCGAAAACAAATAAATCGATGGTGCTTTGGCGCCCCCCTCCCCTTCTCTCTCTCTCTCTCTCTCTCTCTCTCTCTCTCTCTCTCTCTCTCTCGCTCGTTCGAGTTTCAATATCGAATTAAAAGCTCCAAGAGATGCTGCTGCTGCTGCTGCCACCTCCCTCGGATATTACGACGCTCGCTCGCCACTTTTGTATTAACGATCGGCGGCGCCTCGTTACGCGAATAACGAGGAATCACTGAGAGCCTTGTAAACTATCGGAATGCCAATTATCACCGGAGCGGACGTGCCTTCAAAATAATTCAATAATCGGCCTTGGCTGTAAACTCCTTTCCAGCCGAAGCCAGTTGTTACGTAAAGTCCGGACAGTGCGAGTAGAGAGCGAGAGAAGAGAGAAAAAAATGTTTGGCACGTCGCGAATGCGCATAGCGCGAATAATTCCATTGGAAATAACGTGTATATATAAACGATGCCGTGTCTCATTCTCGTTTTAGCGGAGAGAAGAGATAGTTGCGCTCACTTCATAACAGCACTTCATCACAATTATTCGAGCATTCCTCGCGAACGATGATTTTCATGGGGGACGAGGTAGTGAGAGAGAGATTACGATGGCACGTATAGTATACAAAACATACACAGCGCGCATATAAACAGGCTTTACGCGTCTTTAGCACTGGAATATTTCAACACACCATCAATCCCACGCTCAAGCGAAATGTAGCGAATCGTTGGCTGTATTATCAATTTCATCGCCGCAATATTAATAGCTGTCGAGAGGAGGAGGAGAAGGGGAAAAAGGGACACGAACACGAGGAACAAAACGAGAAACGAGAAAGAGGAGCATTAATGAAGAGCCGCCCGGAAGCTTGGCTGGCGGGCTTATCGTAATTCGCGCCGACGACGAATCGGGAAGATTGGTCGAGCGCCAAGTGGCAACTCCGGGAAACGCGCCACTCTCCTTCTTTCCTCAATTTTCTCCGCTGCGACGCTTTCGCTTGGGACGACTCTTCTCTTTTTTTTTCTCTCTCTCTCTCTCTCTCGCTCTTTCTCCTCTCCTCTGCTTGCCTTCCTTTTTTGGGGACGTTCGAGTTTAATATTTCACGATTGCGCGCCGGAGAATATGTGCTGCATTTCCTACTTTTAGCACGGGTTATATTTTCAAAATGTCGACTCGCATTTTCCAAGTTTGAACGCCCCGCGTTGTACGCGGGACAATTTGTTGTGAAATGGAAGTTTACGAGTTTGATGGCTACATCATGTTGCGCTCTTGTGCAGTTTTCAAAGACGTGATTCAAGAATTGGCTGCATGTTTTGTATATTTAAAATGTTCTTCAGACCACTGGAAACATATTACTGGTATAAGTATTTTAATTTTTAATTTATCTTCTAGAAGACAATTTGAAATTTCGTTGAACTCTAATTTTCTAATTAAAAATTATCTTGAGAACAAAAAAAGGGAATTTCGTACGTATCTCGACGGCAATAAATATTTTTTAATAAAATTCAAAGCGAGTAGTACGCCGGGGCGAATTCGTAAAGCAACTCCGAAAATGATCTCCGGGTTCTCTCATTTCAAGCAGCGAGAGCTGTTTAGGAATGCAGAAGCCGTCCGGGGATTTATGACGTACAACCTGCAGGTCTCGTCTGCGAGGTTGCGCGTATTGAGACAATATCGAGAGAAGAGAGAAGTTTTGCGACTCGTTCATCTCGGCCGCAGTCAAGCGGGACTGTCCGCTTGGCCGTTTCCTATGGGACAAATATCAGCTGATTCGAGTCACGTACTTGTCCGGGATTAGGTTCTGTTTCCGTTAAGGTTCGCTGCGTTTCTTTCTCCCCTTGTTTAACCCTTTTGTTCTGCTTTGACTATCACTCGCTGCTTTTATGCCTCTTAATTTATTCCGCTGTGGCTCAACAGTTTTGACAATTAGCCAGAGTTTTTGTATTTTGTTTGGATTATATTTATTTTATTCTCAGAGATGTCGTTAAGGCCGTGATTATCACTCGCAGTGAAAAAATTTCAGTGGAAATGTTATCTAAGATATGATGAATGCTTATCAATCAAATCGTTACCAGTTTTTAAATAAAAAGATAAAACATATAAAAAGACCCGGTTGAAAAAGAGCACGTGCTCTTTCGGAAAACGGGGCACGTGCGCCTTATGTGTCAGAAAAACACGTGCCCCTCGGTGAGGCACATGCCCCCCGTCCGGATACTTGGTTGTACTTTAGGCTCAATTTGAAAGTGAATTTATTAAAATTAAGTACAAAATATATTTATTACAAATTATATTTATTAGGTATTGTTCGCGAAAATATTGTATATTTTAAATAAATAGTATATTACGTTACTACTCGGTTGAAAAAGAGCACGTGCTCTTTTTCAACCGGGGAGTTTCAAATCGGCAAATAAAATTAAAATCAACATATTGAATATTACAGAATTTAAAATTCAAAAAAACTATCGATAACCCCATAGACTTGGATATATATTGTCTGCAATTTTCAACTTACATTGTCGTTTTAATCGAGCGAATATCAGACACTTGAAGCTCCTCCTTTTGTCGCTGTCCAGAAGGATTACTGGAAAGGGCCGAGGTAGAGCGTCGTTAAATAATGCCGCGATAACAGGATTTCTCGCGCGCGCGCTCGCTCGCTCGCGCCCTGAGACTCCAATTCCTATTTATGGCTACGACCCTCTAGCATTTTTTTTCTTGCTCCTTTTTCGCAATGAAAGAAGAAGAAGAAGAAAAAAGAGTAAAAAAGCAAGCAACCCTCGTGCATCTTAGCTTTGCCTTCGGGTTTCGCCAAGGCAACATGCAAAACCAATAGGATTTGAAATTCACGCAGCGCCAACGGGTTTTTGTAGCGTCTTGGCGTTAAAAAAAGAAATTATTAGCGCGGCAAGGGCTTTTAAATCATTTCTTTTCAGTGTCGCGGCCATTCACATGCAAATCTTTTTTCCTCTCACTCCGCGAAATCCAGTAAAGTTAGTAGCTTCATTTTCTTTTTCCTTCCTCCGAGCCGCGAGTATTCCTTTTTACACTTTGTAATTACTTAGCACTTTTGTCTCGGG
Organism: Galeopsomyia nigrocyanea; assembly: GCA_035047105.1. Classification (NCBI taxonomy): domain Eukaryota; kingdom Metazoa; phylum Arthropoda; class Insecta; order Hymenoptera; family Eulophidae; genus Galeopsomyia; species Galeopsomyia nigrocyanea. The sequence goes on along the minus strand of JAWWMK010020847.1, from coordinate 10,700 downwards.
AGATTTATTCATGCCGCAAGAATAACTTTCGTTTAATCATCATGTAAAACTAGAAGTATTTTTTATTAACGAGAGGAAAATTGTCTTGACGTAATGGGAGCTTGTGTACTTTCTAAATGGAAGTTAAAAAAGCAATCATTGCACCTGGGACGGGCAAACCTGATAAGCTCGAGAAAATATGCAGCTACCAGGAGGGGGGAAGAAAAGAGAAAGAAGGTTGCTGGCAGCTTGCGCCACATTGGTTCTACTTCCGACGAGACTTTCTTGGCCTGAAAGGATATAGGGGCACGAAAAAAGCCCCAGCCAGATAAAAGGAGGAGGAAGTAGCGAAGGAGCCGAAGTAGGAAGAGAGCGAGGAAGAAAAAAAAAAGCAAGGATGCAGCGAAAACTTTGGCTCATTCAGCCACTTTAGCCGGGGCTTAAGGACTGCTCTGCAGAATTTATTATCGAAAACAAGAGGCTTCTCTGCAAGCCCTCCTCCCCCCCTCATACTATCTTAATTCCCGCTAACTATCTTACCTTATGACTATCCCCTTTCGGACGCTGCTTTACCGTTTTACTCAGCTTGGCTAACTACTCGATAGCACTTTTACGATGTTACACTTGGAAATTTATTTTTATTTCTAAAATGTTCAAGTTTTCAAGGTAACTTGAACAATCTTTGTTTGACATTCTAGTTCAATGAAGAGTAAATAGAGCTTTAAATTAACCTTCCAGAATTTACATTACAGAAAACACACACGCAAGCTCGTATCCCTCGGGATTTGAAAATTTCTTATGAAAGGCAAAAACGGGTAGGCTTACAAAATAATAGGTCGTAATATAAAGTTACCCGGTGGCTCGTAGATTATTTCATTTTTTTTCTGCGCTCGTGCGCGCCTGAGAATTCCGACGCACAGTGTGCATAAGAAAGTCGCTCCTAAATTCAGCTCGGCTCGCTTGCGCCTGCCGCCGCCGCCGCGCGCGCGCGCCTCTTGTTTCCGACGGAACTTACGAGAGACGCGCGAGCGCGGATCCCCGGAGGAACTTATTAAATTTCATAGAAGTTTTATTCCTCGCTACCTCTCTCTCTCTCTCTCTCCCTCTGTGTAGCTCGAAAGTCGATCTAGCCAAGGCTATCTGTGTGAACGCGCGCGAGCGAGGAAAGAGACTTTTTTAAAGTTGTACCCAAGATTAAAACGTTCCTGGAGCTTTTGCCTTGTCGCGGAAATACACGAACAAGCCGCATCAGCGTCGTTTAACGAGCTTGAAAAGCCATTCATGATGCTATAAGAACGAGGAAATTACCTTTGCGCATTTTTTTTTGTAAATGAGAAATTTCAAATTTAAGGAGGGTAGGGAGTTACAACAAATGCACAGATCGCGATAAAATTTAAAACTATGATAGATTAGAGTATTCAAAAGGTCTCTGAATTTTTTTAATTTTTTACCGTCAAAATTCTAAAGAAAATTGATCATGAAGTTCACCCCCTTTAAACAAGGGCTCTTGTAGGAGGGGCATCAACGGTGATACAATTAGACTGCAAACTCAGAAAAATGCAGAGAACATTATAAAAAACCTACACACATAAATAATCAATTGAAATGTGAATAGAAACTGGAGTTGCTGTAAATAAATCTTCAAGTAACACAGCAAACCCATGTATTTAACTTTGAACGATTAATTTTTTTTTTCGCTAAGAAATACATTGAACACACTTCTAAACGTTTAAAATCGTTGACAATGTATTTCTTATGGGTGACGTCATTTTTACACGCTTAAAGCGTGTAAATTTGAATATTTGGATCTACCGTGTAAATTAGATGAATTTCTACATTACATATTATCTTTTGCGTTTTCGTTTACCAACTCTATACTCTTGTTGCGATTAAAATGTTAGTATTTCTTGGCATTAAATAATCATATAAATTCTTAAATTTATTTAATTAACTTTATATTAACTTTATTTATTTAACTTAATATTATTAAATAATGATTTTATTCTGCTTGCTATTAATTTATCTCATAAATGAAATGGATTAAATCAAATCGGATAAAAATAAATAGAGATCATATATATAGCGTTAAATTAAAAATTCACATACATTAAAAGCAATGCCATCTATCTACAAAGTACCATATCCTCAAAGTAATTACTGAATTATTTTCTGTTGCAGGTGAGTCCGAGTTGCATATTCGAAAGAAGCCAAAGTCGCGCGGGAAGCAGCGTAAGTAAAAAATGAATGACGTAGCGCGCGCCGCGAGCGTAGAGATAGCATGGCGGCAGCAAAAGTTGCAGAGCGAGCGAGCGAGGTATATTTAGAGAATCCCTTGGCCAAGTAGCCAAGCACGAAATTCCTTGCAATTTGAGGGATATATAGTTGGTGTTGGCTGTTGAATAGCAAATCGAATTTCGAAATTGGTCGTCGTTGCAGAGGGAGTTTGAGAACTCGGCGCAATAGTAATGGGCGTCGCTTGCGATAAACTCTTCTTTTAAACTAGGCGAGGCATCCCGAATGCAAAGTTTGTCCATTATTAACGTGCCGGACGAGGGAGCAAAAGTGGCGCGGCAAAGTCATTTATAAACATCGAGAGAGAGAGAGAGACACACATAGAGAGCCACGCCTCTCACTCTGAAAATAATTAATTCGCTGCATGTGAAACAAGCGTGAATCGAGAGAGAGGCTCTACTTGGATTTCTCTCTCTCCCTCTCTCTCTCTCTCTCTCACTAGTGCGAGTGCGAATCGGCAGCGTGTAACGTGCCCGGCAGCTAATTAGACATTATAATGACGTCGTTAATGGCTTCGCGGCCCCTTTCTGTCTGTCTCTCTCTCTCTCTTTCTCTCTCTTTCGCGTACGAATAATTTACTAGCTAATTGAATTCTGATAACTCTCAGTTACTCTGTGCCAGATATCTCACTCTCATTCGTATTTTTCCGCGCGATGATCGATTAAACGATGAAAGTATAATTAACAATTATACGCGCGAAATATATCGCACGCTCGTTATACAAATCTCAAACAGCGCGCAGCGCAGGTGTGTGGGGGCCAAAAAGTCGTTTCGCCACGCGAAGCTAATGGAGAGAGAGAGAGAGAGAGAGAGAGAGCGAGAGAGGTAGAGAATCGAAGAAGTAATTTGGAACGTAAGAGAGCCGTTTCGTGCGCGATTATCGTGCGTAATGGCTCGATTAAAGCCTTTGCAAAGGCTCAGAGCTTTTGCTTTACCTGCAAACTCTCACGCTCGGACACACACACACATACACACTTACTCGCAGGTATATATTCCGACCATTTAACTCGTGCTCTCGGATTTCTGCCGCTTATTCTTTTTATGTTTATTTCTTTTGGCCTTTGTGTTTTAGGACTTGCTCTTTCTACCATTTCAATTGGGCACAGAGTAAGCTGCGGAGCTCTTTAATAATTGAGTCCTCGATAATATCCATGTATCCGCTCGACTGTATTAAATTTATTGATTACTCTTCGCACAGGGATATATTGATTAACCATGTGCGATTGATTTTTTGTTGTTGCAAAGTTGAATATTCCGCACGCGAGTGACAAGTAAAAAAAAAAATTGAAGCCTGTCTGGCAGAGAGAGAGAGAAAAAAAATAGTGAGCGAGAAATCCGCGAGAGAGCTTTATGAAAATGGCATTATCGTCTCATAAAAGTCTCGACACGCCCATCAGATTTCGCTCTCGAGCGCCAGCTCACTCAGCTGGGCGAATAGCGGCAAATTACGAGGAGAGCCAGAGTGCACGTAGCTCCGAGAGATGACGTAGATGAATGGCCAAATTTTTCGACAATTCACTCGGCCGAGTAGCAGCAGCCAAGTAGTAGCAGTAGCAGTAGCAGCAGCACGTAATTGAGCAGAAGCAAAACGTTAAACACATCAGAGAGAGAGAGAGAGGTGATAGCGCTCGCAAGGTTGAATGCATTATTCGAAACGGCTGTCAGACGCGCGGCGGCTCGCAAGATGGATTGATGCGCACTCGCGTGACGTGAGACGATTCGCCGCCGCCGTTGCCATCGTTCGCGAGAATTAAACTGCCACGGACACACGAGCTCGCAGTTATTGCATGTGCATCATCGAGCTTTATCAACCAGCCTTATATATACTAACGAGCCTTTGTATATTTTCACTGAAAGAGAGAGAGAGAGAGAGAATGTTTTTGTTTCCTCTTTTATTAATGAAATACGCTGGATGAAAGATCGATAAACGCACACTGGCATTCGTTCAAACGCGAAGCGAACCGGAGCAGAGGAAGAGAGGGAAAAAGAGAGAGAGAGAGAGAGCCGCAGGGCAAGAAATCTTCTTTTGCTCGCTCGCTCTCTCTCTCTCTCCATTGTTTTAGAATGCATCGCTCGATGAGCCTTTAAATTTATAGCCAAAGTAGCGAGCAAGAGGAACACACACAACGCGAGAAAGATGTATGAGGCCGCGAGTGCGCGCGAGCGCGAGGCAAATAAAACGACTGCGACGACGACGACGACGACGACGAATATCAGCCAACATTGCCGCCGACCGACGCCGTAGTTGCTTCAGCCTCGAATTTGACGACGGCGCTGCTTTACGCGGCCGTAAATACGCCGCCTCCTCCGACTATCTATTCTATTATGCCTATCTCGGAGTACGTGCCTGGCGCGCGTCGATGCCACTTTTTCCCAACCGAGAGAATTTCTCTCTCTCTCTCTCTCTCTCTCTCTTCCGATACGCCAAACCTATACCCTCGAGCGCGAGCTAGTCTGTTTGTATACTCGGGGATTTTAATATTTCAGGAAGCCGAGGTGTAATAGTTTGTTGCGATAAAACGGCGCCGCTATATTTTCTGACTTGAATTTTTCCCTTGAATACACACGTATACGAGTTGCTGGTTTAGCAGCTCTTTTAACCCTTTGAATTTCAATTTGTCTTTTTTTATCGTATTTTCCTTTATTTTTTTTATTCGTTTCTATCTTTTCTATTTCAAATAACCATATTTTCATCAATTATGCATGCTACTGATCTAAATCCCGCAATAATTCAATTTTTCTTTGTATCTTAATTATTTTTCCAATTAGACATATATCGCCAAACTATTTTTGTTTCCTCTCCATTGAACACCCACGCGCAATAACAAAGTAACAGAATGGAAAAGAAAAATTCTGAAACGAGCCGAAAAAAAAATTTTTCAATTCCGCCAGCGCATATCAATTCATCTCGCATGAGTTACGTCCCGCAAAGACGTATACACGTCGAGAGAGCGCGAGATAGAACCATAGCCTCCTTTGGCATCCGCTTTTTTTTCTTTCAGGCTTATGTGCCTTGGGCTTTCCAATAAAGCCAGAGAGTGAGCGAGCGACCAGCAGCAGCAGTAGTACGCTTCCTTGCGCACGCCAAGCCGCGTGTTTCGTGGCAATACCACTACTACTCGCCAAAGCCCAAAGTCTGCCAGCAAAGGAAAACGCTCTTTTCGAATTATTAAAAAAAAAATGCCTCTCGCTATCTCTAATAAGACGAATGTCTTTAAAATAGGTTACAGTAATTGATCGAGTCGTAAAAATTCCAACACGAAGTAAAGACAGACGTGATAAAAAAAAATTCGTTCGCCGCAGTTGATATTCCACGCATTTATTGCGGCAAACTCAATTTTCCTTGGCAATTAAAATTCACCACGAAACGCAATCTGCGGCATTGCTTTTGTTGGTTTTTGCCGCGCACCAGGTCAAAGGGTGCGCCTCGTAACATATTCGATCTAAATGCATTCCCGCAATAAAGTTTATTGCCTTGTTGCTCTCGACAGCAGCAGTAGCAGCTGCTGCTGCGCACACGAAAGCATAGCACGCACACACACGTATACACACACACACGCACGCACACACGATGCATCCGTCAGACGGTGAAAACCTTTCCTCCCTTCGCTCGCTGCTGCTACTGCTTCACTGCGTACAGCCGCGCGTAGGTAAGACGTGCGCTGAATTTACGCGCCGAGAGCTTTTCCTCGGTGAATTACGAGGGAATACAATTAAAAAGCTCGCGCGCCAGCGGTTGGTAGTTACGTCGAGTACGTGGATTAATTCTCTCTTTTTTTTTTTGTTTTAAGTTCTTTTTTGTGGGTTTTTTTTGGACGCTTTATACTTTAAATTGAGGAACATTTACACTTCAAGCTCGCACGTATTACAAATAAAATATATGGTCGTAAGAAAAAAATCTGGCGAAATTCCTTCCATCTCAAATATTCTCAGTCATTTGCTCGTGTCTTGTTCGGTACCTACATATAGCGTGCTGCAAGAAGTAGAAAGGGTTGCCACGTACTCTTCTTCCTTCAGCGAGCAGTGTATATAGATAGGCAGCTATAGCGAGATCGCGCCGTTTCATCTCGGGGGGTATTAAAGCTTCGCGCTCTAAAGGGATAGGCGCATTAAGAGGGGCTTCCGTGCGGACTTGGCGTAAAGTTCCTTCCGAGATCGCAGATAATGGAATAAAATTCACTGTGGATAACGCGTTCATACTTTCGTTTTCCTTTTTTTTTTCTTTATTTCTTCGCGGGCGTGGAGCAAAAGAAAGAAAAAAAGGCTGATGGCATACGTTAGATATCAATCTCTCCCGAAAGGTGTGAAGTTTATGTCGTATTAGTTTTTCCGTGAGCCTTTTTTTTTTCGTTGTTGCTCTACTGCGATAAAGGGAGGGAAATTTTTTTTTTTTTTCAACGTTTACTCGTCGGATTTACGAGGATCGTTGAATTTTAATTAATGGCTAAGCGAGCCTGATTACGCTATGAGAGTGAGAAAGAGAGCGCGTGGCTCGCTGCATTTAATTTTGCGGTTGCCGCGAGCTCTCTGCGGCTTTGTAATTACTTAATAAATCCGCCGTTTTCTGTAATCTCGGAGGTTCGTTGTTGTTGTTGCTGCTGCTGCTTTTTTCTAGTCGAGTGCTGGGGGGAAATTTGCGTGATCTTCGCACGTATTACGCCGAGATTATAAAACCACTCTTATATATATTTCGTCGAGTTAATTTACGTATCAGTACGTATTTCGAAAAATTATAATAAACATAACGGCAATATCGATGCTCAGCAATATCCTTATAGCGCATGTGTGTCAAGCAGTTTACAAACAAACAAACAAAAAAATCTAAAATTCCGATCGGAAAAACATTCGAGGTATATGTACGCACTTATTCGCTCGAGTGCATCAAAGAAAACTCATTGAAAATCAGAATCTCCAGAATAGAAAAAAAGCCCGATACATATTCCAGCGGTTAATCGAGAGATATCCACTCGAAGCACACATTAGTACTTGACCCGTGAATCATGTCAACTACCCTCAACAACTTTCCACCGAAGCACTGCACATTGTATCCTTTAGTCAATCGCTGGTTTCTCTCGACAGGGGGGAATCCCCCTCTTCTCTCTTTCACTCGAGTTTTCCTCATCTTGACCTCTCCGCTATAGCTGCTATATAGCAAGACAACAAAAATCAGTCGACAGCGTGAGCGCCTGCTTATATATATCGAGTTTCTCTCTGGTTTGCTGTAAAGGCCGTGTGCGCGCGCGAGCTAGCGCACGCAAAGTTTGTAAAGTAAACTCGAGCTCAGCTGGTTAGCTAGTTGGCTCTCGCGCGCCCGCCGACGGTTTGCCGCTCGGCTGCTCGCTCTCTTGTTGTTTCAACTCTCTCTCTCTCTCTCTCTCTCTCTCTCTCTCTCTCTCTCTCTCTCTCTCTTTCTTTCTCTCTCTCTCTCTCTCTCTCTCTCTCTCTCTCTCTCTCCCTCTGCAGCCACGGCGCACCATTGTGGCGGCAACGACGACGACGAGGACGACGAGGGACGAAGGACGCGAGAGCGAAAGAGAGGAAAAAAAAGACGCGGGGCTCATGTAAATTGCCTTCCTTAAAAACAATGCAAGCAGCCCAAGAGAGCTACGTCGTGTTTGTTATTTTTTTTTCGCTGTAGACGCTGTGAGCTCTTATCAAACGATAATTAATGCTTTTTATCGTCGTTGATTTTCTTGACGCTTTCTTTTTCATTTTATCAATGTTGCACATCTAGGTGTAAAAATATAGTTATATTGCAGTGGATTAACCGTAATAATTTCAAAATTATCCGAGGCAAATTTGAATTTGTTTGCAATCGAGAGGCAATCGTCTGCCATTCAAAGTACAGCAGACATATACACAGGATAATATAATTCAAAGCGATACCCACCCCGGTGGAGAACTTCAAACTAGCCAGCAATTACAAAGACGTCGGAGGTAGCGGTCAAGCCGAAGTTGGATAGATATAGGAGCGAGAGCGAGCCGCGGCGATAGGTAAACAACAATAATCAGAATTGCTAATTTAGCTGCGCATCGAGTTGTTGGATAGCTGAGAGAGCAAGAGAGAGCGAGAACGAGCCCTACACCTTCGTGTGCTCAAAGTCAAGCTCAAGAGTATATATCGTACGTGTGTACGCGTACAAAGGCTAATGGCCATAGGGCAACAGGTCTTGTCGTCGTCGTTGCCGATCGAAGTCGAAGTAGAGCCCCTTCGCGCGTCGTCGGTTAATGCTATAGTAGTCTTGACTTCCTGCGGCCTCTTGGCATGCGACGAAGTTCAAGTGAAATTATGCCGGCCATTCGCATCGCGCGCACACGCTATACCAAGACGCATGGCAAGGCGCTCTCGAGTCTCGTGCCAAAATACATTGCTTGTTTTCATTATACTTCAGCGTACGATGAACTTCAACTTCGCCGCCGTCGCCGCGCGTTGGAAGACAAATTTGCCACTTGGCTGATTTGTCGCTTAGCGGCGAACGAAACTGCTTTTTTTTCTAGGCTAATGTATTCTGCTATTATTCATCTATTCTTCTTTTTCTTTTCGTTTATTGACGACAGACAGAGGTCGTCTTCGATCAGTGATGTTTTTTTTATTACTTTTGAATGATAAATTATTTAGTTTTAACCGAGGTTTTAATTGTAAAGTTTGATTTCTCTTTTATAAATTTTCTTGACATTTGGCGGTAGAAGTTAAATGGAAATAAAGCATTCAATAATTATTTGAATTCAGATCTATCATAAACTGCCAATCAAGGAGGAAAAGAAAGAGCTTTGATCAACGGCAGTTTCAAACACTTCAATTTAATGTACAAACGTAAGAATAAGAAAAATAGCAAATCTAGCCAAGCGGACAATGTCTATCACTAGAAAAACGTCAAAAAAGTAACAAGGCAAGGAATGAAAACAGCAAGTAAAGAAAATTCAAGTCGCAGTAATGACTTACGAATTCGTAGCGCGTTATTGTCGATTGGCAACAGTACTGGTCCGCGAACTTTTCAATTGATTTGGATTCATGCCAATATAGCCAGTAATTTTTTCTCTTTTGTCCTAATCTTACCTTTTTTCGCGAACCTCTTTCTTTAAACAAGTTCAATTGCCCCCCCCCCTCCCCCCTTCATCTAATTGGTTTGATTCGCTATGTATAGAGGGAAGAAAATAAGAAGAAAATTCAAGTGGCAGCGAAGCCAAAAAAAAAGAGAGAAAAATCGTCTTCAGCACTATACCGAGTGTGTACTGCACGAGAATGCATGTTTGTTCGATAAATATTTGCCGACTCGCGCGCGAATAAGGTCGTTTTTGGCTTTTTCTGTTATTTGTTTTTATTTCACAATTGTTGGCGAGGACGTTGTTAGTCGTGGCGTAGTTCGCTGCGCTCGTAGTAGTGGTAGTACTAGTCGTCTCCCTTCACCGAGAGGATCGTGTTTCTTTTATGGAGCTTTCGCGCTTTATTATTGCGTATTTGTAAACTGCACGGTTCTCCCTCTCGCCAAGTGCTTTTAACGCTTTTTTAAGTGCTCGGCTTACCTCGTTAAATTTAATGCGCTTGTACATTAATATTTTTAATAATCTTTTTTCGTTGTTAATTATATTTTAAACGAAATATTATCTAATACTAGTTAAGTCGTGGACGTTGTTGCGTCAATCATTTTTCTAATAATGCTAAGGTACGTAATTCAGGCCCATTGCAATGTGAAAATCTATTTATTCCACACGATATATATTCAGTAACCTACTGTTGAAGGGGCACAGCAAAAAGCAAAATTGATTCACTTGATAAAAGAAAAAGAATATTAACAGCGAGACAAGAGTAGAAAAAAAGGGTAAATTCACTCAGCTTGAAGAGCTGCACACAAATGACACGCATTCAGGCGTTTTATCAATGGTTTTTACAGAGAGAGAGAGAGAGCGAGAAAGCTCGGCTGGCAGGTTTTTACGAGTGCTCGTGGGTTATCGGATCGTGCGTCGAGTTACACTGGGGCACACTAGTCTTGCGACCCTTTTCCTATACGTATACGCCGCGTACTACGCGGCGGCGGCGGTGCACGATCGAATCGTGGAGATATCGTAAAGAGCCATAATTACGCTTCATTCGCGGCTTCGGGTAATAAATTTAAAGATTCACCGGGCAGATAGCCTTGTTGTAGCGCGCGCGCGCGTACGACGATAATTCACTGTGGTAGCGCTGCTGCTGCTACTTTTCGACGCGCGGAGATGCGTTAACATGTGGCTTTTATACGCGAAATTTCCGAGCACTGACGTTGATGCTAAGCTTTTGCTCGCTTCTCATTTGCAATTGCATTCCTTAATTCAACGTACAATTGTATTTGTATGCGTATATGACGAAATCTATAAAAAAAAAATGCCGATTCTTGAAGCCTAAAATGGCAAAAATGAATTGTAACGCTCGAGCTTCCGGAATTTTTTCTTCT
>JAWWMK010020836.1:0-17933 GCA_035047105.1 Galeopsomyia nigrocyanea | reverse complement strand
GTGCGTGCCCCTAATATGAAAATTCTGACAAACGGTGCCGAATTATGGCAGTTTTTTTGTGGAATTGCTCATATATCTGTCGCTATTGCGCATATAAAAATAAAATGATCATCCGCTGGGCTAAATAAATCTGCATGTTCAGCGGCCCACGCGAGTTTATAGCTCGAGGTGAAATAGACTTGAGTACTGCAATACTGATAAGCTGAGCGTACGCGTTGGTGCAGCAGCAGCAGCAGCAGCAGCTAATGAGCAGTGGTGGTTCGATGCTGTTGTGTGCAATGGCCATGGCTCGCCTGTGGGTGCTTTGATCTTTGTCGCTCCATTATTTCAGCCAGCTCGCCTCCGGCGACGATGGAATCAATCATCGCAGACAGCTAATTCCCTCGGCAGCCGCAGCGATTCATCGACACTGCGGACGAAATACGTTGTCAAAAGCACCAAAGCGAGCAGCAAAGTTCGACCTACTTCGGGCGGCAATGCAGTCGACAAGAAGGCAGACCCGCAAGTGCGTATTTGTGGCTTTGGCTTCGCAGGGTTCTCTTGGCTTTCGCAGCTGCACAGAGATAAGCGGCCTATACGTAACTGCCGAGTGCCCCGCGAGCAGCCATCAAACCATTGGCGCTCCCAGTCGAATACAAATACGCGGGTGGCGCCCAACGCAGATCATCCAAATGCACCTGCACGATTTCACTCGAGCACCGATACATTTTCATTATCTCTGATTGCATCTTCGCTACTACTCCCCTCCTCTCTCTCCCAGACTCTCTAAAGCTCTGCGCCACGAGGTCGCTCGAATTAACTAAATATATGCCGCTTATTCATACCGTAACGCACCATATTTATACGCGTCACTCGCTGCAATCGAATCATCATCTCACGCTGTTTAGCTTTGACCGAGCGAGTAAAAATAAATGAAGTTTTTGAAAAGCCGGTATAAGGTTTCCCAGCTCGGATTGAAGCGTACAATTGTCGATCGGAAATGCCAGCAGAAGAAATGCTCGTATTTCACCGCGGCGGCGGTAGTACGCGCGCCAACAACAGACGAGCATCTTTCTCTGCTTGCTAAAACTTGCCTACTTCTTCTTACTCTTTCTCAACTACTCTCTTGATTGGCCCAACTGTTATTTCACCTGCGTACCATAGCACGCATGCAGACAAGCGCAACGCAGGCAAAAAGCGCAATCGATTATATTGCACTTGTTGCTGCTAGCAACGTGCGCAAGACGACGACGACGACGACGACAACTAGGACGATTTGGCGACATCCACATTATTTCTTTTCTTCCAAGCGGTGCACATAACACGCCGCACTGGCAATCGATCGAGTAGCAGCCCTATAGTGCACGCAACATTTGTTTTCATTTCTGCAAACTCTTCCGACTCGTTTATTATCCATTCGTGCTCGCTTATACTTCGCTAGCTCAGCTCAGCTCCTCCCCTTGCTTTTTAGCAAAGACATTGTCGCCATCGATTATTGCGCGTCTTTATTACATTGCGCTCGTGTATCATTCAATTTTATGTACGTTTTCCAATGGCTCGCGATGATGATTTGAAAAACAGGAAACAGTATAGCTCGCTCTCTGCGCCAAAGTTCGAATGGAGAAATGATTGCGAGGGGTCGCGAATCAAGCACCCTTCTGTGCTCTCGAGGATATAAAACGAATTTTCGACTCGCGAGTACATTGCAAATGATCGACGAAACGTAGGTACATTTTTGCGCGTTGATTTGTTCGGTGAAATTTTTGTGGCACTCTGTCGCCTGATAGAGAGAGAGAGACATACGAGAACGACGCGTTCATCACCGACAACCAATGGAATCTGTCATTGCCATTCTGGTGAAATGTCGCGTGTAGAAATGAGAGAAGATCTGCATTTTTCATGCATTTCGCGGTGGTACGTGGATGTACCTACATACATATATATCGGATATGCCCGCGAGAGCAGGAAATAAGCTACTCCCCTCGCTCCTCACAATTTCTCAATTGAATGAGAGAAAGAGGAACACCAATTATATAGAATGAGCCAAACGAGGCTACTCTCGATTATTAAACTGCAATTGTGAATACTTCGTCGTTAAAAATAAATTGAAGCTAAACGCATAAGTGCCCTCCGTCGAAGTACAAAAGAGAGAAAGAAAGAAAGAAAGAAAGAAAGAAAGAAATAAAACGAAGGTAAAAAGTTTGTCAAAGGGAGGTCAAAGCGTTTAAGACAGTTTGAGCGGAATCGAGAGGATCGCGCCGGTACTTACTTACGGACCAAAGAGAGTTCGAGTCTTTGGCGGCCTGCAGGATAGCGAAAATCGATGAGGGCAGTGGCGCGCATTCGTCGACGGCAAGCAGCAAGGATACTAAACTGGAAGAGCAATTAATTAAGCTACGTCGGCTGGCGATGTTCACTTCTTCGATTCCGCTCGGATAAACCCTACTATATTTTGGCCAACACTCTTGCCACCCCCACAAGTCTTACAACTACTCGCAGCTCGCTAATTGCCGTTGTTATAACTCGCTGCAGCCAGCAGCAGCTCTCGATAATTGCAAATAGCTGGGCGCACGAGCGCAAGATCAATGTTACTTTTCCTCGTTACTTCAGTTCAGGCGCGACTGCTCGGAGCCCCGCACTGCAAGACACTCGACTCTCCCCGAAGATCCCTGCAATTTTCCGCCGAGCAACCAACGCCTACAATTACCCTCAACTCGATCTCGCCTGCAGCTCTCCTCTCCTCTCGGACCATTTGTCACCGACTCGCTTCTCGCTTGCTCGTCGCAGCTCTATGGTTTTAGTGCCTCTCTCTCCCTCTTAGGGCTTAACGAAATTCCGTCCGCGTGCGTTTTATACATCGGCTGCGAATTATTCGCCTCCAATATGTACTAGCCAGCAGCCTCCGGAAAATCCAATAATTATGTCGACAAGTAATAAACGCGCGGAAAGGCCTGCATCGATAAATTGCGCGCAAGTTTAACCGCATCATGGCCACGACCATGAGAGTCGGACCACCTTCGCCGGATAATTAAACTACCCTATAAATGTTTGATCGCTAATTCCGCGCAAAAAGCTATAGCGACAAGTAGGGATTACGAAGTTAATCATTTGACGCAGCTAATCAACGCGCACGTACCCCACACACCTGCTGCAACCAGTTCAGCTCAACGGCTGCCTCAATTTTATGTAATTGAAAGCGCAACTCGATTGCGCCGCGCGCGAGATCATACATAGCTGTAATTTGACTAGCCGCACTACTCGCCGTTCTCGCTCCAACTCGACTGTCAGTCATAGCTCGTCCATCGCAGCAGCTGCCCTACATTACTTCCTGTCGGACGATCATTTTTAATAGCTTATTTGCTTAAAAATACAATCAGAGCGTCTCCTTTTTTTCTTTTCGGGAAACCGAAGCAGAGATCGACGATTCAATCCCCTATATTGCCGTTCTCTCTCCGACCAGAGAATTAATTATGTTTGCGTAAGCGAATTATAACCCCGGCAACTTTGGCCTGCGGGTTCGTTGGCGCGGGAGAGCGTTGAAAAGCTCGTGCCGCTGGAAATTTAATCTCGCGCGCGCTCACGTGCTTTTGCCGCGTTTGTTTGCGGGCCGGTATTTTTTTTTCTGCTTTCTGTTGCAAAAATAATAGTTTATTATCTGTCTGCTTGTAATTTTCCTATTTGCCGGGAGCGGGAAACAAGCTTTTTTTATTTGAACTCTGCTCCTGTTTGTCGGACTACGATCGTGTTTATGCATTTTGCGAGCTTATCGATCTGTCTTGTTTGTTGACGAGCTCGGCCGCGAGTGAGAGCTGATATGCACATTTCTTTTTCGCGGCTCGCAGCACAGACACACATGTTATGCACATAGTAGGTGCGCCAGCAAAATCTACGCGGCGAAGAAAGAAAAATCGCGAAAAATCGATAATTCGCTTATAGCTCGCGTGGCTTTTTTTGTTGATCCAGTGTCAAGTTGTCGAGTACTCTCCACGCGTTCCAGCTATATCGCGCCATCGTGCACACTCTCTTAATGCGATTACTTTTTCTCCATCACTCTCTAATTATAATCTTATCTATCGACCTAAGATACCATCATCAAGACAATATTATTTTATTGTTTTCTCAAAGAAAAACTATCTCTCTCTCTCTCTCTCTCTGTTTGTAAGTGTAGCCAGAGTAAATTGTTCGCTGCGCCCTGCACGAGAGCTTTATAAGGAGTTTCGTCTATAAAGAAATGTTGTTCGCTATAATACGGAGGAAAAAGTTTTGCACTTGCCCTGAAAGTTTGGCTCGCGAAGGCGCTTTAATAATTCAATGTACGACGCCGCCGCCGGCCACCAGCAAACTCGCGATATACTTTCTCATTGTTTCTCAAATTACACTCGAAGATTTGAGCGCTTATTCGAGAAAGTAAATTAACGAGATCATGAGCGAACTTTTGTCTCGCTAATGATCAACCGAGAACTTAATATATTCTCCTCGGGAAAGACTAATTTTTCAGCATTTCTTTCTTCCGTTGTCTTTGGTAGAGCTACGCGCGCGCTGCAGCTGCCTAGTCATTTTATAAATTGAAATGCAGCGACGCGCTCGCGCTCTCGATTTGTCGTCTCTGCGCTTGTAGACAAACGACCGTGCAGGCGTTGCAAAAAAAGAGATAGAGAGAGAAATGTAGGAAGGTATAGGTGCTCCATTTAAGGGCCATTTGGTTCGTAAGGAAAAATTGCAAGCGCGATCCTCGTTATATTCCCCGGCGCGTAAAAAGCTCAAATAATTACACGTAATCAGGGTCCGCGGACAATTAGCTTTAATCAAGAACAAGTAGGTACATAGTCCCGGAGTATATTTGCAAGCGAGCGAGTAAAATCCGAATGGGAAGGTCGAGTGTCGTGGGAAGGTACTAATCCTCGAGCGGACTAATCCCGCAAATCTATGCGCACCTCCGCGAGGGCAAACTGTACGCGGCAGCTGCAATTCCGAGCGAGCGAGAAAAAAACTTAGGAGTATTTCAATTTTCCATTTGAGATCTGGATGTTTGCGCTGCATACGACTGCCGTCTAAACGGATTACCCGGCCGCAAGCCTTCCAGCAGCTTGACGCATCTCTGGTTTATACGGCTGGAAAGCGAAAATCCATCTGTGCGCTCTCTTACGTGCCCCCGCAGTTGCCGCGTATTTCCTCTTCCGAGCTCGAGCTGTTTCACTCAGCTTTGCGTTGTTGGGGAAAAAAAACAGAATTATTCGCGCAAGTGGATTTGTTTGTTGGTTTGCGCCGAGTCACGCAGGTGGCGCGATGAATATTTCATGGCGTTCGACTCAAGTTGTCGAGCGAGAATTATAGATGTCAAACTGCCAGTCAGCACGTATTAGTTATTCATGGTCCAGGAGCGGAGAGGCCCTTTTGGCGAAACGAGCGGTTTTCGGTTGAAGCTGAAAGCTCGTTTCGCCAAAAGGCTTCTCATAGAATAAGAGCTTGGAAATGTACTTGCTGCTTGCGTAGCCGTGTAAGAAGTACGAGAAGACAAAGTATAATGCAAAGTTCGCATTCGTCTACCGAGCTGCGGCGGCGTCGATTCAAGCAAAGCCATATCGGAAAGGTCGCGCGCGGCTGTCAATTACAGCAGCAGCAGCGAGTTCGCCTCTAATTGAAGTACAAGCAAGCGGAACGTCACGGGGGCATGAAATGAAAGTCATTTCTTTTCTCATGAAAATTCATCGCTCATCCGCTCTGTCTCTTCCACGTACCCCTGCGTGTGGAATAAGAAAAAAGCGGGGGGAGATACGGCAAAAAAAAGCTTGCGTTGGGCTTTTTATTTCTTTTTTCGTTGTTTCTCGATGAGTCGTCGAGCGGCGATTGGTGGTGTGAGAGCGAGAGTGAACGATAATAGCCTCTTAACTAATTGCCAGTGTACACAGTGAAAGAGAGAGAGCAAAGAAAGAGAGCTCATGCCGGCAGACTAATATCCCATTAGCGCCGGGACTCGCCTCCCGTTGTCACGCGAGCACGCACGCACACACCCCCCGACGCCTTGCCTCGCCAGTTCAACGACATCAATTCCATGCTTTTTTTCCCCTTTTTTAGACGGGTGCTGCGACCGGATCTTCGCGAAAAACGCACCCGCGCTTCATTTGCAAACTCTGCGCTCGCCGTAAATAACACTCGTCGTTGGCAATTCAATTCGTTGAACTTTTTCTTGGCAAGACTCCTTGCCCGATATCTCATGCCGATTAGCGCGAACTTGCCAGAAGCAGCCAGCCTGCAGTGGGTATGTAAAGATGTAACTGCCGTGGCGCGCAGTAAATCAGCTCCGAGTAGTTTTTTTTCTTCTTCCAGTTTGATGGCTGCGCTGTGTAATCGATTTTCGAGCTTATATATGAGATTCTTTGGTGGTCGTGACGATGAAGATAAAACTTGTGTGAAAGAGCTGGAAGCACAGGAGCGAAGACGCGGGGGGTATTGCTTAGGTTTTATCTGGGGCTGATGGTGACTTTCAATCATCGCATGACTTCCATTCGAGAAGCGCTACTGCTTTTCGAGTATCGCTCGATCATCGGCCTTATGAGTCGAGGCCACGTGCAGACAGGACTGCACGGATCCTGATTCGTACTACTGCCGCCGCCTGTCTCCGCTTTCCTGCAGTACTGCTGCTCAGCCATTTTTCATCTGCCTCGAGGGCATTTTTCCATCGTCGTCGCAGGCTGCCAAAGGGTTCTTTTTTTTTCTCGAAAATTACGGAATTATCCTGTGACCCCGCTCTTCCGCTAGCTTTCCGTGGATAAAAACGGCTTATGCTAATGCTTCCCTATTTTCAATAGAAGTAAGACCTCCAGCCCGCAGCTTAGGCTCGAGCTAAACGACATTTCAAGCGTTATATATCGACAAATCATTGCTGTACGACGTATATTGTTTGATGTTTAATAATTGAACTCGCAATCGCACGTGCAAGCGTGCGTTGTGTGCAAATTAATACGCCGGATGCAGACAAGCTATGCGCCAGCTGAAAATCGAAGCAGCTTTCTCTTTCCCTTTGCTAATTTCCAATACCTCTATTAGCAGCTACAGCGTACAGTACTCGTCCCGAGAGAGAGAGAGAGAGAGAGAGAAAGAGAGAGACTTCGATGTATTTCATTAAACTTTGAGCTAATCGACCAACCATATTGTCTAAGTGCACGGAGCAGCAATCAGCTAATTGTTTGCCTCTGATTAAATAACAGCAAACGTAGAAAACATGTCAAGCCGTTATTTATTTACGTCGCGAGGACCTTTCTCGACTCAATTATGCGCAGAATGATCTTCATCGGGTACCTCATCGCCTCTCTCTTTCATGTATTAAAGTCCTCACGAATGAAAATTAGCATCGATTGGATCTGTATAATGCGCGATAGGGCCTGTGATATGTGACTATAGACTGAAAATCAGCCCCTTTTATGAAATTCTCTCACGCAACTGTGTAAGCGATGCGTTTCTTATGGCCTACCAACGACCAGCCTATCATATATCAAATGAGTCTCCCTCGCCCATGCCTGTCTGTCATCTGTCTCTCTTCGGCTCAATCGTGCCGATGCGTTATTCGGACCGAGGATCGACCTCATTTTTCATCGCTCTTTGCGGCAGGTGCAAAGATTGCGAAGCATCAATATTCGAGCGTCGATGGGCCGATGTTGATTATTCGTAGGAATGTGCGCGACGATTGCTTTGCGTCAAACTGTCTTATCGAATAGTATAGATAAGGTACCTCTACCCAAATGCGCCACTTGCTCGTATTTCGAATTTAGGCGCGCTACAGCTCCGCAGCACTGTGCAGGCGTTATGTTGGTACTGTTGAATAATGAAGGTGTAAATGCTTGGCATCACTCCGGAATACCAATTCGGTTTTTTAACCGACGTTTTGTATAGCGATCAACCGAACACTTCAATTTTCTTAATTTTCTTTGAGTAAGTATACGTCATTTTGGGTACCGTAATATATTTTTCAATAAATCTTCTATATACCATTCGATTCGTCTTCTTTTAAGCTTTCAAAAACACTTGACAGTATTTCGGATAGTGCTTACATAAGGCGAATGCCGCCGTGATTACTCTATTCTGACCAATTGCTTCACTTTCAAAAATCCTGCATAAACGATAGGTCAAAATTTCAATTTCATATTTCTAAATACAGTTTTGCATTTCTTTGTTTAAATAAAAAAACGCAAAGGTAACAGAATTCGAAAAAAAATTCATTTCGACCAATTATTAACGTATAATGGCCAATTTCTAATTTATTTTTTAAACCAGTGTTTATTAATAATTAAGTTACCATATAATTTATCATGTGAAAATAGCACTTCTTCATAATAAACGTTGATACCGAAACTGTTTGATACTAAAAAATAAGTTTCGGTATCAACGTTTATTATGAAGAAGTATCAAACATTATTTTCACCTGCCGGAATACTTGTTTCTCGAAGTGGCGCAATTGGGTATACTTTTTCACACCAAAAATAAGTAGCTTGATTAAAAGTGCCATAACTCTGGTTAGACTTAATCAAATTAATCGTGCGGGGCATCATTTTAAAGGGTAATCGGCCAGCTTTCGAACGAGACCACGTACGTTGACAAATTCGCTCGCGATAAAGAGTTGTGGCGATTTGAAATCTTAGTGGCGCAATTGGATAGATGTACCGTATATCTGCGCGAACGTAAAGAGGAGGAAAAATGAGAAGCAGAAACAAGATATTCGAAGCAATGATTCTTTGACGCGACTTGTTCCGCGCGCACCAACAGTTGCAGCTATTAGATATAATCAATGGCGCGTTCAATGTAATTACTCGCTCGAGGGTTGTTTCCCAGCTGCGACGCATATAAATTTTACAATCCATCAATCTAAATCTATATATCTATAACAGTAGTACAATGCCCGCGTGCATAGTCCGCGTATAAAGATTAGACTTTATCAGATATATATCAATCGACAATGTTTTCCAGTCCTATATGGTTGATGATCATTTCACATGTGGATTGGAGGAAGCTAGAGCGAGATAGCGATAAGCCGATTAACATATCGACTAGTCATTAACTTAAATAACCAAGCTACACTACAAAAAAAAGTTCTTAAATTAAGTAGGTTTGTTCTTAAAATAAGTATGCAGCAATTTTAAGAACTCGCTCGTTTTCAACTAAGGAGCTTTGTCACTTAGGTCAACAAGTGTTCGGATAAAAATGATTGAGCCTTATAATTATAATTAAGCAAGATAAAAATCAAAAATAAAAAAGTTCTTAAATTTGCTGCATACTTAAAATAAGAACTTTTTTTGTAGTGTACCCTCGCTTCTCGATCGCCATTGACATTGAAGCTTAATTAATTGAATTTACCTGCCTACCTGCCTGCGCGAGGATCTTTCCGCTCGCAATTATGAGCAAGCCATCAATTTGGCGCGCTCGAAAAATTGCTAAAATTACATGATACACAGACGCACATTGAAGCAGCTGTGTGCAAGCAGTCGTACATACTCTCGCGAGAGAGCGATAAGCTCAGAGAAAATATTGACAGAGCGAGTTGAAGCTGCTGCTGCTGCTGGAAAAATGACTTGATTGAGAGCAACCTTGAGAGGAAAAACAGCTAATTGTCAATGGTTGCGACAAATCGTACATCTCGAGCCGTTGACTGATACGACTCACTTTGATTATGAGTATATACACACTCGGATCAAACATGAATCGTGCGTGATTTTTCACGTGCCGCACGCACCGCCCGCAACAACGACAAGAGCCAATGCCGAGAAATCTATTTCCGTACAGTCCATTCCATAAAGCATCTACGCTGCTTGCTTGTGGCTGGTGTTTTTATTTGTTGCAATTTCGCCGCTATAAAGCTCGGTGCTTTTTGCGTGCGTCGCGGGCTGCCCGCGTCGCATGAAAATCCCATTTATCACGCAAACTTTTCCTCCAGCCTTCCACGCGCGGAATATTGATTGATTTCTGTTTGCTTTTATTTTTGAAAGTTCTTTTAGTTTTTCCGCCTTTTATTGTTAGCGCATATTTGACGTCAAAGAGCACAAAAGCAATTACAAATAAAATAACAGCAGTTTGTGGTCGCAGCTGGTTTTTGGTGTATCGTAAAACAATGGAGTGTATGTAATGTGTGTATTGTCAAGTGCGCGGCGGTGATTAGACAACGACGACGACGAAGATAAGCTCGCAGATCAGCGCGTTCGTCAGTTTGAAAATCTTGATAAAGTGCCAGAGAAAAGAAATGAATTCTTTGAGAGACAAGGCTCTCGGAATAATATCGAAGTCGAACTGCCGTTGATCACAGACTCAATTTCAATATTATGGAAGCGCGAGCGGATAGCTGCTGCCTTCGCCTTTACTTTGAAGTGGCGAACCGAGCAGCTAGATTAATGGGACACGTTTGCTCACAGCTACGCGCCGCTAATTCAGTGCAAGCTTCCACGTCTATTTAACTGGGACACTTGATAAACTTGCGAGCTTCATGTAATTTATGCATAGACGTGCGAATGCAGTAATTGCCGATCGATCGTCAAATTCAATCGACTGTCGGAAAGTAAACACTCGAGAACGCGCGCGAGCAAAAGGCAGACGATTGGCAGCAGCTTCTTGCACGAGTAACTTTCCAATCCCCTGCAAAAGACCAACGGAGCAATGCGATTGATGAATAGGTGAAATATCCTGAGGAGATGTGTCGAATTGTGAGTCAGAGCTTTTCTACAAGTTACTTGAACATTAGCGCGGCCGTGATCCGTGCGGATGATTATTGACTATATCTCCGACAGCGATGACAATCTTTGAGCGCGCGATATGTACTACATACTTCCAAAAAGTTGGTCGACCCTGATTTTATCGGGGCTCGCTCGCTCGCGCGATAATCACACTCATTCACAGCAACAACAAATAAAAAGGAACAAATAACAGAGAGAAAGAGAGAGAGCGAGAGTAAAAAATCAACGAAAATTTGGGAAAGTTGACTTACCATAATCTTGCTCGAGAGATGAGTAAAGGGGGGTGAGAAAAATTGTCTGTGATTTGTCTTTCCTTCTCTGGCGAATAAGTCGAGCGTTAAGGCAGAGGTCCTCGTCGCCTTGATTCCGGAATCACTCGCGCTACGTCTGCAGTCATCAGCCGAGGAGCGCAGCTTTTGTTTGTCCAGTTGGTTGGCATTCTAGTGCTGGAATGTGCAGCTTTTCGTCGCCACTTGTTTTTCCAGTGCGCCAAACAGGAGGCGTTTCCTTCTCTCTCTCTCTCTTTTTGTTGTTGCTTTTTGTTCGCACTTTTCCGATAGCTAGTTTCGCTCGCTCTCTCTCTGTTTATTTATATCCGTCGCCGGTGACAATTGCACGATCAACACTGTGCTCGCGCTCTCTGCGCGCGTTATATCTGCGGGCGCGTGGGCGCGCACACTCTATATTTCAAACTCGCCGCGGCGATAAAGCAAATACGATAGCGATCTCTCGCTCGCTCGCTCTCTCAATTGTGTTTTCATTTGTTTATGAGTGGCCAACGCGTCAGTCGAAGGCTTAATCGAGCGCGAATTTCATGACTTTTGCCATCGCTGCGATTCTTTTGATGAGCTGTCACTGGCCCGAAAGTACGAAAACAACGAGGCTCGTTTTTTATTTTTGTTTTGTTATTTATGGAGAGAAAGAGGATGACGAGATCTTGTGGTGCGATGACTTGTGGACGAGTGAGTGAGAGTCATGCGAGCCGGCAGCAGGAAGTGCGAAAAAACCACAGACGAAAGGAAGCGTCCGACTGGATATCAGCAGCCCGACTGACTCGACTCCACTCCACTCG
Source organism: Galeopsomyia nigrocyanea (assembly GCA_035047105.1). Taxonomy (NCBI): domain Eukaryota; kingdom Metazoa; phylum Arthropoda; class Insecta; order Hymenoptera; family Eulophidae; genus Galeopsomyia; species Galeopsomyia nigrocyanea. Next base: position 6,167 of record JAWWMK010020836.1, on the reverse strand, counting down.
GCGGAGAAAGAGCTTCGTTTCTCGCGCGCGCCGCCCCGCTATACCCGCCGCACGCATGTCTGCAGCTCCCCCTCCAACTTGTTGCTTCTTTTCAAGCTCACTTCTCTCCTTCTCTCTCTCTCTCTCTCGACTTTTTTTTAGCTTTTCTTTCGCGCTTTACGAGCCGCTTTAGGCGCCATCAACTCCTAATTAATAAACCTCGCTACGACAACTTTAAACCTCCTCGGATTTTATTACATTTGTATTCGTACAATGATAGAGCTTTTATAGACTCTGCGCTTTTTCCGACTATACTGTGTGATTTCATAATAAACTACCTTGGCTTTAATCTCATAACATTATTGCTCTTCGAGCTATCAAAACATTCAACGCCGATTTTTAACTGTCATATAAAATAATTTATTCAATCACAACTGTTGACAATCTTGTTTTCTTTTCTTTTTATATCAAATATGTACTATATTGGTTTGACTTTTGTTTACTCTACTGACAATCAAATAAACAGCCAAATTAAATTCCATTTCAGAACAAAATGACGGTAAAATATTAAAAAAAAAAATGTGTCCAACAATGAAATATATCATAGGTATACCACTTTCTTGGATTACGCTGTGTTCGTTGTCGTTTTCCCGTGCGCCGCAGCAACGTTTTCTTCCAATGTCTTCTTTGCCGCTTCCAATTCTAAATGAGTCTTCAAAGCGTGGTCCAGCATTCGTTTGGTATTACTCTCGTTCTCAATGTAATGCTTTATCAACTTAATGTGATCCTCTTCTGCTGTAGCATTGCTAGTGGGGTTCAATTTGTAATACACTTTTATGACTAATGCAGCATCTTCAATTCTGCCAGTGATTATGTTTTCAAAAATTAAATTATCTATTTTTTTGTTCCAAGCTAAATAGAAAACCATAGGTCCAAAGTGCCTAGTTGATCTCAGCTTGCCAAACTGTTGATGTTCATCTATGTGGTCATACGTGATCTGAGTTACTCTATGGTAGTCTGGATTATCTGGATCAAACTGTATGCAGGCTCGATTCAAGATGAATTCATAATCTGCTCTGTTGAGTATGGGCTGTGAACATTTCAAAAGTAAGTACAAACATAAAAATTTTGTAATAAAGGACAAAGGGCTAAACAATCGTTCAATACCTCCAAATTTTCTTGTAAAAACATCTTTGGCATGTGAACTTCTCTTCCATCTATTGGGAAATAAATTTGATTCAAGCGGTCTCTTTCACTGTATGCAGCAGTTCTCAATGTGCCGTCTGGTTCTCTAACTGCAATCATTCTTTCTTTATTCTTTATTCCAAAAGTTATGTCAGTGACAACCAATTTAGCATCGAAGTGTCCCTGCAGAGCTGGATCCTTGGATAATATCTCAATGTTCTCTTCCCTAACTTTTATCACTGGGGGCATTTGTAAAAGCTCTTCCATTTCACGATTGGCCTTGTCTACAGCCTTCTGTAACTGTTTTTCTGTCATAAATTTGTATTCAGGCTCTTCAATTTCTCTTGCATCTAATTGTCTTCTAAAAACTTTATCAGGTTCCGGCCGAGTTACAGCTTTAAGAAGTTTCTGAACTTCTTCATTAAAGAAGTAAGGAGCAGGATCTCTATCGCTACTTGGATCTGAAAAATATTATGAAATACCTTTTGATTTAAAATTTACAATTAAACAATCAAATATTCAAGCACTCCAAGTATTCAATTTTATAATTACTACAAATCATCCATTAATTCATGTACAAATTAGCAAAATAACTATAAATATTGTATTTAGAATGGTGAAAATGATTAAATAAACATTTTTCAATAATTTTAACCTAAACTAAACAAATATTTTACCTGCTGTCGCAGATGCGAAACCTCTGGCCGCTTTTTGCAATACGCCTCGGTACGGAGAAAGTCGTACTACAAGATTGAATCCTCGGAACAGCATAACGATAAGTAATAATTACTATTATTTAAAAAAAAATTTATTCTGCTGTGAGCTCGCGGCTCGCTGCACAGTGCACACCAGTAAAATCATAACATGCGCAACCCGGCAGTCGTCAGCGCTGGCGCACTCTGTGAGCAGATTAGTATACTTCTCATCATAACAATATACGATTGTCGTTGATCATCTCGGATGAATATTGAAATTTTTATAACATTTTAAAGAATTTAATTACATCCAGTATTTAAAGATTATATCAAATTTTATTACAGATCAAAATCACGGTTGTGTGTCACTGTGTTGAAAGTGAGTTCGCCAAAATTTGTTAAAAAGATTTCCCGCCAAAAAACCATTACAAATTGTTAGCATAATTCTTGTTCAAAAACAAATGACTTATTCTTTATTTAGGCACTGGATTGAAGAAAAAAAAAAACATTTCAAAATGTCTCAGACAAATGAAGGAGATGATATTGAAATGAGTTCAGTGGAGTTTACGTTGGAAGATACTTATGAGCATTTAAAAGATTTAAAAACTGAAAGAGAACAAGAAATTTTTAATTTAATGAATGTTGTGAGAAATAATGAAGTGAAAACACTTGCACCAAATACAACACCCGAAGAGATTCGCAGGAAAAGGTTGAAATTTGTTCATTCGATGGCAAAGTTTGTTGGGGAAGAACAACCCAAAGATCTTCCAGTTTCAAGTACGCCTGATTTTTACAATGATGCTCTGAAGGAATTAGAAGATGAAGCACAAGCGCAAACAGAGCTTGAAAAATTTATTGATGCAGACATTGATGACATTGAAAAAGATATTGCCTAGTAAGAAAATACTTTCTTTTAAAAGTGTACGAAAGAATTTATTGTATTAATTTGTACTATTTTACAGTATGGAAAAGAAAAAAGCTGCTTTTGAAGAAATGAAAGAAGCAACTTTAACTGCTGCAGAAAATGAAGCCCAATCTAATTATGAGGCTGAAATGGTTGTGACAAAGCGGGTGTTTCAAGAAGTTAAAAAAGATTTAGTATGCTGAAATAAAAAATAGTAGTTTTCTTATAATTTTGCAAATATAGCTCAAATTTAATGTAATTTTTATTTAAAGGAAACTGTTGTTGAGGCACTTTTTCCAAACAATGCAGGTTTTCAAGATCTCTTATGTGTGAGTAGATAGATGTTATCAAGTAAAAATTATTTCAAAAGAAATCATTGTCAGTTGATATTTTTTAGATTTTGACAAGGGCACTGAGTAAAGGTGGAGATGATTTGTACATTGATGTGACTGAAGATACTTTTGATTTTGTTGTTTTTCTCGAAGAAGCGGACATTGTTCAGTTTCATCCTAATGACAAGAAAAAAATCAAACTTCGAAATTTGTGATTGAAAATACATTGTCATCAATAACTTTACCAATACTCATGTAAATATGTAAAAATTATCTATAAAATGCAGTTTGGCGGTAGATTTAATTTGTACAAATTTTTTTTTATTAAAATCTTATAAAATTAAACATTAAGCAAAGTAAATTTTTTTTAAATCACCACATAAATGGTGCCCGTTCTCTGAGAATTCTCACACCTGTGTGCTCCCACTCCTGTCGTCCAATCCACAGCTCTTGTGCAGATTCTAAACAACTTAAAATTGCTGCACCTTTCCAAGCTGTCATGCCTGGGTCGATGTCTTTTGGTAAAGTTATAACGTCCATTTGTTCTAAAAGTCAAATAGGAAATTAAAATTTTTCAAACCAATGCAACAAAACCAGTCAAAGGTAGCTAGTATCGTTACCTGCTCTGTACATGTATGGTATTTGAAGGGATATCCTATTGTGTAGCCAAGTACCAATGCCTTGAAATTTCATTCCAGAGCCGACGACCAGTATGCAGCTGTACATTTTACGCTTCAAGTCGTCCGTAGCTAGAATTAATTGATTTTAATTTAACCATCATAATCTAGATAAACAACAATGTGCAGTAGTTTAATAAAACTCACGACATCGATCGATGCTTTGGAGTACTGCGTGATCAAGACCAAGAACTTGCTGAGGACCAACTACAAAGTCTCTCGGCGCTTCTGGTTCCCGAGCGCTCAAAGAAATCGGAGCTGAATCTACATTATCAACATTCACTTCTTCTTCTCCCGTCACATTTGGATTTGCAGCTTCTTCCTGCATTTCCAAAGTCTGCTCCAAATTTTCTTTCATTCCTCTTCTCTATAAAATAAAAATTGTGTTATTGTCCAGTTACTTTTTCAATTGTACAAAAATGAACTTGATCAAACTTACACTTGTTTCCCTCAGGTAATTTTCGTCATGAGGGTCCTCTGAATCACCCACTGAACGTTTCTGAATATGAGCACTGTGTGTCCCTGTTACTTTGAAGAGCTCTGGTTGAAAAAGACTTAACGGAGCAATAAGACACTCGTCGCCGACCTAATGGGTAAATAACATTTAAATCGTAAAAAATCAATGACGTTGTTAGCTGATGTAATTTTTACTTGAATAGTGTATTGTTCAACTGGTTGATTTGGCTTTTTGACTGTGAAAGTTTTCTCTTGTGAGCCACAAACATTTAAATCAACGTGACAAGAGTCCATTTTTAATTGATCCAAAAGTACAGCGTCGAAACGATTGCTTGGTTCGCAATTTTTGTATGGGAAAGCTGACTTTTGCAGGAGCCAAAAAAAAGTTTGCGTGATATCGCCACCTCCATAGTCCATTCGTACTCGCGTATTTCTGTGCGATATTCCATCCTCAACGCAAGATACCGAAGTTTTCTCCTCGCCAACGTCGACTACACAAGCGTATCCGAGGCCTGCTCCGAAAGTTGCCGCTACGTGATCCTGCAAAGGTTATTTGTCAAACGATAACTGTGTAAATATTGAAAAAATTTGAAATTATACCTGCAATAAAAAGCATCCTCCAAATCCCATTTCACACAGTAGTAGTGTTGTCAATTCTTTTAAATACAATCTATTGTAAATATCTGGAATTATTAAAACTGCTCTGTAATGTTTCAAGTCCCTCAGTGGTATATCCATTTTCTTTGTCAGTACATTTTCCCAAATAGTCTTTAAATCAGCCAGTACAGCACGCAAGCTGCCTCCAGGTCCAGAATGAATGTTTAATTCTCCTCTCTTGTAAGGAAAATGAATATTATAATCATCATCTGGACTCAGTGTTAAGATATCATCTCCAATGATAGTTTCATCTTCTTTTTTCATCCACTCACAGGCAGAAGATGGTTGAATTTCAGGATTAACTCTGCGATTGAAAGCTGCTATCTGTTGTGGAGGGGTTGCATACCTTCTTCTACCATCTGATTGTAGGCACGATTGAAGAGTGTGAGACACTTGAAGCCTTGATTCCTCCATTGCCTGAGTAAGTTCCTTTGTGCGAGGAATTAATGGAGGCAAAAATGGATCTCTGTACACAAGTCCGTTTGACTTTCTTTTCCTTGCAATGGCATTTAGTATTATCTTTGGAATTACATCAGAAGCCCTACCAATGCGTAGATTTTTTGAACCAGGATGTATAATAATTATAGTCTGAGCTTGAATTTGCTGTAGAAAAGTTTGAATACAATGTTAGTTTACTTTTACCTATCAAAATTATTCTAGCCGAACACTCACCTCTGCGCATGATTCTTGAAAAACTGGCATTTTCAACAGTTGTGAATATTTAAAATGAAAAATCAGCTAATAACTGGAGTTATTATCCAATAGTATTAATTATCTTTCTACCAGCATTTCCATTGGTACAATGTAGATATTTATGAAAAATGAAATGGCATGATTTTTACACATTGATTTATACATATTTGCACATAAATGTAGTGATAATATAACGTTAACTGGCTAATAAACAATTCTAAGAGTAGAAACAAAAAGATTTATATATTGTTTCAGACAAACACGTTTAGCGAAGTTTCAACTTTTTAACAGGTTTTGGCCCGGTATGTTTTGATGTGAAATTAGCTGGGGATCAAATCGACGTGTCATTCGATTGCATTTTCGAGATAACGATGAAAACAGCTGTTCTTCTGCGCGCGACGCTTTTTCCGCACGCACACAGCCTCACAATCTCACAAACTCGGAGCCAGCGCTGGCCAGCGATTCTTCCTTCCCCGGAGCCAAGCCAACTTCAGACCGTACGGGGCTCCGACTCAGTGGTCGGCACGTCAAAAACCCGGTGTCAAAAACGTCGTTTTTGACGCGTCATTTATGTATGTCAAAAACGACT
>JAWWMK010020825.1:0-17950 GCA_035047105.1 Galeopsomyia nigrocyanea | reverse complement strand
CAGGAAGAGAATCAGAGAACACAAAACTCGCAGCAGCATAGTCCACTTTCCTCAGTTGGAGTTGCAACATCGCACTGCACCGCACGCTATTCACCCTCCAACTACATAACGCACATTTTCCATCAGCTGTTATATACTTGCTTTTTTTTTTTCATTGTCGAATAATAGTCGATAAATATCAAATAAAAAAAGGAAACAAAGTGACTTTACTGGAAAAAATGGCCGAAAGTGTGGGTAAAATTCTCGAGATCCTGGAGATTCCCGAAATCTCGAGGCTCTATCAGACGAGCATTCGGAAAATGCAGCCAGCCGAACTCGTGCGACGCCTCGACAGCGAGAAAGTGAGCACGCGCGGCCATATGCCGGAACTGCGTGGAAGACTACTACGACTTGAAGTTCAAAAATCACATCCTCACTTGCAAGTGCCTTGGTATCCGGAGGACAATGTCACGGGGAAGATCGACGTGGAGGACAAAATTAGGCCGAAGAACGAATCGACGGCGGACGATTTGTTGACCAAATTTTTCGAATTGACGAGGCAGCAGGAAATGCAATTGCGGAATATTCCCGATGTGAAAGCAGCGAACAGAAAACCCGCGGATGTAATCAGCAAACAGACACTCAAAGCCGTGGTTCCCGATAAGGTAATCGAAAAATCGCAGACGGCATCTGGTGATAATTCAGTTGCGCCGAAAGACGTTCCATTCCACGTGGTTCTTGAGAAATTGGACTCGGCGATGCAAGCGTACCTGGCGCAGTGGGAGGATACTCCGATAAACTTTGAAAAGAAGCAATTGACAAAGCCAACTGTTGAAGATTCCATGGTAAATATTATAATCTATTAATATTTTTTTTTTTCAAAATCCAATGCAAATGTTGAATACTGAGTTTTGTTGAAAATTAAGTTATACATCGATGATAATTTATTTATGTAGGGCTGTCTATTTAACTGTAAATATCAAGCTGACAATCTTTTACATTTTTTAAACGAAAATTGCATTTTATTTTTATAAATAAACTTGAAGAGATAAAGTAATTATGTGACAATTTAGAATACTTCATGACTGCTCTCCGAAATTTTCTTTTTAGTTTTTTTATTTGAGACGTGAATGCAATACATTTCCAACGAATTAATCATGAACAGCATGATAGTAATGAACTCTTTTAAAATCTAATTTCAGATTGACGAATCGCAGATGGTGTTTGACGAAAATGTGATGGACGAAGATCAAGAAACGACAACGACTATCGATTCTGATGAATCTATAGAGAAAATAAGCTCCGATCACGGATCTTTCGAGAAGCTGGACGATGAATCAATCAGATCATGGGATATGGATTCGTGGTGCGGGTTCTTCGACGAGTGTATATCGCATAGCTGAAGTCGACTGAATCCCATAATTTCCGAGATGATTGTCTGTATTAAACTTACAAAATTGATTAATAACGAAATTTCAACGTTTGTTTAGTACAATTATCATGGAAAATGAACCGGAGTTCAATACACGGATCAAGTGATATTTAAAAAATTCGATGTTGTAACTACTTATTTTCTGAATTTATAACAACATTCATACCACTTACATGTTTTTTTAATAGAAAAATGCATTGAATTTTCGAAAATCCCTTGACTCTTAAATTACACCGTTGTTTGTTATCGAATTAAATTGTAAATAATTTGCATTATATAGTACTGTACGCTTATTAAATTATGTACAAGAAGAATTGTAAATTTACTGATTTTAAGTGGCATTATGTATCTTTACATTTCGTACGTTTGCATTATTGTAGATTTAAAAATTGTAGATAATAATGTATGTATAGTCATTTAAAAATAATAGGAAAAAAATTTGTACTAAAGTTTTTTTAATAATTAATTCTTTTTCAACTACAACATTAAAAATTGTCTTCACATGAATATAGAAATTATCAAGATTAAAATGAATACTTAAATATTTAATTTTATAAAATTGTAACTATAGAATCTATGTACAGAGTCTAGATTTGAATATATTTTGATCTTTTTTTAGAGCTATTTTTTTACTTTATTGTAGCAATAATTGTATACTAGAATAATTAAACATCCACGAAATTCAAATTTTTATTTAAAATGTTATAACAGAAATTTTCAAATCTGCAAATAAACCCTAATGAAAATTACTATCATTATCCTTCATCAATCTCACTAAAAATCATTATTCGTGTCAAATTTTCACAAATACGTTGTTAAAACATAAAATTGGAGAATATTATTTTTCATTTCGAACAATTGATTGAGTTGAATCAATCATATAAAAGCAGCGAGGCAAGAATGACATAAAATTAGCTAAATTTTCAAACGAAACTTTTACGTTTTTTTTAACTTCATATCATGACAATCGGGACTTCATAATATTTTTTATATTTTAAACAGCAGCAGATTGCAAATAGATTGCAAAATTTTCTTTTTTTCAATTTCCCATCAGTATTGCCGTACGAAATTTCCCGCACGACAAGACATAGGAAAACCGAGAAGAGTGGGGGTAGAAACTGCAGCCCTTGCACTACGAGGGGCGCTCAAAACTTTTCCCGTCAGTTGACGCCGTGCAGGTCGCGCGCGCCCAGTTTTTTTTTCCCTGAAAATTCACATGTACATCGAATTGGTAAACGATTAGTACGAGCAAACGTTGAATAGGATGGCGGAGGAGGTGGGAAAGTTGCTGGAACTGTTGGATAACACGAAGGTGGCGAAACTTTACAAAACGACCATACGGAAAATGCAGCCAGCCGATCTGGTGAGACGACTGGAAAGCGAGAAAGTCAGTACGCGCGGCCATATGCCTGAACTGCGCGGAAGGCTGCTGCGCCTCGAGGCACGAAAATTGGGCCTCAAAGTGCCGTGGTTCAAAGAGGACGATCACGACTCGGCCCAGAAAGTGCAGCAGGATTACGCGAGAGTTGTGTACACGGCTAAAGTGTCGAAATTGAAAAAGACGGTATTGATGAAAAATGAATGTCCGCCGACTAAGAAAACTCGTCGTAAAGACACGGCTAATTGGATTCAAATGGACGAAACTAAGGGTTATACCGAGCGGGTATTGAAAGGAGCTGCAGAGGCATTACATAAAATGATCAATTCTATAACTGACAAAGTGAGTACTTGTATCGACTAAAAATTTCACGTAACCGAATTAAGAAGTCATAATACGAATTACTTTTGCTAATTGAATTTTATTGCGCGCATTTGTCAGATCTCATGAAAGTTGAATGTAAGTTGAGTCTCTTACATATTCTTGTGTGGTTTCAGGATTTCTTTGACTCGATGGCAACGATTCGCAGTGCTGAAAAACGGCCGAATAAGAAAAACTATGCACGACTGTAAATTTGGATATTTTTTTGTATAGAAGTACTTTCTTCAGTCTGCATTAAGAAAAATCAACAGATCAGATCGACATGTAAAAATATATATAGATATGTACATAGAGTATATTGTGAATAAAATAATTTAAACAAATCTTTCTATTCGTTATTTTCATTCGTTGTAAAATTTATCCATGCTTCATGACCAAAAGTACTATAAATATGAAAAAAAAAATATTGCAATAAAAAAAATGTATTGTCTTCGACGGTTTTGTCTTCATTTATGTTTAATTAAAACTTTCCCGTGAAAATTATGTAACTGTAATATAAAATTTGAAGTGAGACTTTATTAAAGATAAACCTAATATAAATAAGGTATATTTAAACGAGATAAACATTTATTTTGTACATTTACTGTTACTGAATAAACTGATTTTTTTATTTCAATAAGTATGAAAAACAATTTTTTTAACCAGAAAAGTTCATATTATACTTGGCTAACTGCGCATTTATTCAACTCAAACCAAAATATATCAATGAGCTCACCAATTAGAACGAGTAGAATTGAAACAACGAAATAATGTACAATCGTCTCTTGCCTCATTTTAAAAACTTTGCGATATTCATATCCGAGAAGATACGACTACGTAATTTAGAGAGATAAAAATAGACACGTAATTAAAAAAAGATATTATTTTATGAAATTCTTTGTACAAATTAATGAAACGATAAACGATTCAGGAAAAACGAATTATTATAATTAATCTTTATGGTTCGGTTATTAAGTAACAGTGTAGTTCAGAATGAGTCAATTATCAATACTCGTGATGTGGTGAAGATTAGAGTCGAATCACTCTCGTATAAATTGCCAAAAAATGACTATTACTGCCATTTCAGTCGTGATTGCTACAACTTTTTCCATTAGCGACGCTAGATTTGCCGATTTGCCCTTGCCAAAATTATTAATCGTATCTTACGATGCATTCAAGTATGAAATCCGATTATTTCAAATTACTTACTTTTTTATAATGTAATTTTTATTGACCGTGTGTCATTAACATACTTTGCTCATGTATTCAACTCTTACTTTTATATAGACATGACTATTTTGACAAAACTCCATTTCTCAAGCACTTGAAATATGAAGGTACTCACACAAATTACATGACGAGTGTTTTCACAAGTCGACAAGTTGATAAGCTGGTTCAATCATCCCAAAACTCCCGTAAACTTTGCAGTTATGTACGTCGAAGAGCCTGATCGGCATGGACACAGTATTGGCATCGACAATCCTCGTTTCGATCGTGTCTTAGAACAAGTCGACAATCTGACGAGATATCTCCACGAGAAGATACGAGAAAATAATCTGTTCGATTTGAACGTCAGACAACTGAGCGATCATGGGATGAGTTCTGTCACTCTTGATAGAATACTGAATTTGGCGAAATATATTGGAAAAGGCGACTATTTCACCGTGGGATTGTCACCTGTGATGAGTATTTTTCCTCGTCCTGATGAGTTGAATTGATATTACGGATTTTTAATTTGATAACTTTATGTACGATGTCAGACTACGTTTCGCGAAATAAACTTTATTTTTATTAGGCAAAGCACATACAATTAAAAAAAAACTCGAACTCGCATCAAGAGAAACAAAAGCCTTCAAAGTTTACTTAAAGAAGAATATACCCGAGCGCTATCATTACAGTAATAATCTAGGGATATGTCCTATTCTGATTGTCGCCAAGTCTGGATATTCTTTTGAAACTCTTTACGATGATTTCCCAAAAATTGAAAAGGAATACAATATCACAAAGTATACATCGTTTACAGTTATTTCACTCTTTATAGCACTCGATGAATAAATACTTAAGTCTTAAGTACATTTTTTCTACAATTTCTTTTTAGTCGACGACAAGTCTGAATTTGGTCTGCGTGGATATGACAATGAACTTACTGTCATGCATCCATTCTTCTTCGGTGTGGGGCCAGCCTTTGTACCGAGGTGTCGAGTACCACCTTTCAACAATGTAGATTTATTTCCTCTTTTCTGCGATATTCTCGATATACCTTGTCCCTCCGGCAACGGGACTTTGAGTGCTCTAAAAAGATGTTTGACGAAATATCATTGACACATAGTACGCAACAATGTTACGAATGAATGTATAATTATTATCATGAAAAAATAGAATTTATTGTACTCGTGTCCCAAGGGTGTCATTAAAAATTATAGTAGGTTTAATTTTGCTATTTGTTGCTCAAAGGTTTATAATTCGACCAACAGCATCGTTTCTAACATTTCGAAAAAGTTTATTTTACATTCTCGACATTGAATTCATAATCATTCAAAATCATGTCTCTAAAAAAATGCATCGTGAAAACGCATTATTTTTTTTTAAATTGACTCGAATATTTTTGTGCTTGCAATTCAGAATAGATCTAAAATAAATTGATTTCCCGAATAAAACCACTGTAACCATTGAGAATCCACATCCACATAGGGGGAAAAAATACATGCGCAGGACTAAAAGATTTTTACACGCAGCTCCAACGCGTCATTCAATCTTCGTGATTCGATCCCCATAGCCAATATTGAACCGAAAAGAAGGGTGAGAGAAGGGGGAGTCATCCCACAAGAACTACAGTGTTTTTAGTGATCACTCAACGCAGCTTTTTCGCCAGACGTTCCGATAAGTCTATAAAAAAAAAAGAAAAATGTCAGCAGACGCTGGAAGGTTGCTTGCACTTTTGAGTATCCCAGAAGTATCGACTACCTATTGGGGTATTCAGCAGCTTCAGCCGATGCAATTGTCGCAGTGGCTCGAGCGTGAGGGCATCAACCCTCATGGTAATATTTTGGAGCTGCGTGGCAGATTGTTGCGACTGTTTGTGAGACGCTCGCATCCCGAGGCTAAAGTGCCGTGGTATCCTGAGGACGATTCTCCAAGTGCTAAAATTACCGATCCGCAGAAATTGCCGACGTCAATCGAGAGACCAAAAGAATTGACTTTGCCTACGTTCAATACCATTGATAAAAAGGTGAGGGCACTTTACGTAAACTACTCTTTTTTTTTGGAGTTGAAAGTCTCGATAGAGAGATTGTTTCGTTGATAAATGTTATTGAAAAGCGCGAGATGGTGATAAGGTTTGTTTTTTTAGCAAATTACGAATCATGAAATAGGCGCTAGCTATACATACTTATTTGTGACAATTCTTTTTAAGAGCATCGCACTGAAGCAGACAAATATCAAAATGCACATGCGCAGTGTTGTATTGTATAAAATCCGTATTTTCTTTTTTTTCATATCAATTAAGTTGGTCAAAAATAAGAATCACATAGCTGCGAAATCCAGTTTAATGCTGATAATAAAAAAATTTAATCAATGCACAGTGAAGTCGCTATGTTCGTTCACTAATTTTTTTTTTTTGAAAAATCAATATATATTATAATGCGCATGCCCTATTATAGATCATTTATAGGCATAAGGGTTTCTGCATTACAACTTGATACGTTAGCTTTGTTCACATTTTTATTATGAATTTCAAAAACGGAAAAAGGACTCTATTCATTGTAAACATTGTAAACTGTTGTAATTTATTGATTAATAATTTAGACACATGTTAATAAAAGTGGACTTTAATTAAGAAAATGCGTTGTGTTGACATGTTTAAATAGACTGAACTTAGCTGTATAAACAATTGATAATAGGAGCGTTCTAGATTTTACTACATAAACATCTATTCTATCGTATATGCTATGGAAAATCCAATAATCAACAAACCACGAAAATTATAAAATTTTAGAATATTCGGAATATCGGTGTCTATATTGCAAATCTATACAATTATATTATGATATTCATTTCATAAAATGGAAGAAAAGATTGAAACTATGTATTGCCTAGTTTAAATTGATGTTCATATGTCAATTTTTGCCAATCATCCAAAATCAGTACCTTTTTTCTAAACATACTTGTACATACGAGTAGTATGAAAAATATATTGAAAATTTTAATATTTACAGGAAACAACGAACACGGAAATTGTGAAAAATGTCGTGAGAGACAAAGTGAAAGGTTCGCCAGAAGATTTATTCGAGTACCGTTTGAATTGCATCAAAATTTTGAAGCTATGGAATATAAAATTCTCCGGCGAGAAGGGTCGAGCAGCAAAAGAATTTGTCGACGATATCAAAGACTTTCAAAAGTTCACCAAAGTCAGTGATCAAATGCTGTTGGACATGATGTCTTGCGCGATGAGCGGTCCAGCTAAATCGTGGTATCGTTCGATAAAACAGAACTCGTGGAAAGCTTTCGAAATTGCTTTCTTTCAGACTTTTATCTACTTGCCAGATCCGCAAATGAATCATCGAGTGAATTTTACGTCTTGAGATATAATATGTAATGATAAAAAAAATGTTTGACGGAAGTTTTAATTTATCGTAAATTTCACTATAATAGCTATAAAATGTAATTAAAGGTGTGTATTTTACAAACAGTATTTATTATATTTTATGTTGAAGTTCTCCGAAGTTGTATTACATGCTCTACAATTAAAATAGTTGATATCTTATTACGACGAACAATAATATGTAGAATGATTTAAACAAAAGGAATCTTGAAACCTGTCTAAACACAAAGTCCTTGTTACAAAGTTGTTACATGTATCGGCTAATGATAGTTTTATTCCGGTGATCTTTTTTTTAGATTATATATAGATGAATGATACTGAATATTACAATGATGTGGAAAAAGTTTAACAGTGAGAGGTTTAACAGAATACATAGTTACCGACATTATCGAATATTCGTTTTTTTTTTTTAAATTCAACTTCGAACTGTTTGAAAATATTCCTTAATCAAATTCAAATGGTGGATGACACAGATATTTACAAAAAGTTCAAAATTGAATAAATAAAACACGAATATTCAAGGTAGATTCCTGTAATTGGCTGCCATCTCCCCCTAATCGATTATATCATACAAGTCGTTAGGTATAATGATGACTGATGGTATATATGCATTACGCAACTTAATAGTCAATTCCTTTCGCAGATTTCAAAGGCTACTGCGTTGCCCATTGCCGGTACAAACGAAATGTTTGTAATAGAATTTAATGTATCATCACATTCAAATTATATATGCATCGTATAAGCGGTCAGAAAGAAAAAATTAATGTGATAGTTGACAAATAACGGACAAGAAAAAGAAGGAAGCATTTTTGCCGCGATAAATCACGCGTTTTTTTCCGCAGAATCCGTGGACCGTGGGGCAACTGCTGCTGCGCGACACCTTGCGCCTTGTGCCTTGCGCTTTGCGCCTTGTTCCTATTTTCAAATTTTCTTATTAATTGCTTTAAACAATTATATTTGCAAGTTTTCAAATTCAACTATGCATATTATAGATAGATTAATCATGTTATGCGTGTTCCGCTTTGAAATTATATAAATAAGCGTAAAAATTTTGAACGGTTCAAGGCGCAAAGCGCAAGGCGCAAGGCGCATATGTAGATACACCCCCATGCGTATCAAGCGCATGAGCGACGACATGAGCAAAGCACCGTGGGACGCGTTGCTATGACCTATATACCTATGGAGAGTATATTCACCTGAGGCAGCTTGCGCTCGGTTATTCAGATGCGAAACGACCTTCGAACGAGCAAGTAACCCGCGCGCTGCACTATTACATATCTCTTCGAAATCGATCTTACAATATAAGGAGTATTTGAAAAATTAGTCGCCAATCAGCATGGGATACTTGTGTTGGACTATATTCATCCTCATCTTCATCGACGTAGTGTTCCTTTTATCGGTCACCTACTGTGTTCACAGATTCTGTACCATCCCGATCACCCCAGATTATAAACATGTGAGTAATTCATTGAACATTTTTCCTTTCACTTTCGATGGACGATTGATATACAACTTACATGTGCGCGCTATAAATGATCGGATGATATAATCGATGCTGCAGTGTCGCAAGCAATTTGGATATATCGGTATAGGAAAGACGGTTATTGTTCAAATAATATAATAGTCAAAAGAGACTTATTCGATGATATCCGATTTACAAATTAATATGACTTTCGTGCGTGCTTCTCGACGACTGCCGATACCAAAATTTTAGGCGCGTTCGATCTCTAATGTACATAGGCTACATGCTTTTCAATGTTAATGCCGATGCAGTACTTTTTTTTATCCATTTACAGGTCGGTAGCCAGCTTCGGCCTCCACTCATGCAATTAATTAATTGAACTGAAGCAACACTTTATATTGGATCGCTGAGTGTTCCGTTATTTGATATTCTAATTGAAGATTACCGTCTAAAACGTACATACACTGCCTCAGCATACTGCCATGTCGTTTATTCAAATATTTCGATATTGTTGCCATTATAAATAATCTTTTGAATTTATTAAACAATAAAGTCTATCAGCATGATTATTTGTGCGTTTTATTTATTTATTGATTGTGAGGGCCATTGCTGAACGTTATATTTTTAATCATTAAAATACGCAACATAAATAATGTTTATGAAGATTCGTAATTAAATTATTTAAACTTCGTTTCCAATTAGTTTCTTCCCTGATTGCTTGTCGGATCCTTATTTTTGCCCTAATTTCAATTGTATTCGATAAACAAAATTTGGATATCTTTCTAATGCAACGAAACCGTCGTAGGGGGGGGGGGGGGTTCATTTTCTTAAACTGAGAAAAAAATCCTCTTATAACAATAAGATTTTCTTCTAACAATAGCTTCAAGTGTCGAGAATAAATGACTCGGAACACACAAATTAATGAAAAAGTTGGATGCTTTATTGAATACAATAAGGTGGCGATATGTGTGAAAGCTTGAATGCGAGTGAGTGAATGTTAGAGAAAAGAGACGAATGTTTAATCAATAAACAATAGACAATATTTTAATACGCGGCCAACTTCCGTATGCAAATGAATATCAATTCGAACGTTTTTATTTCCAACAAAAAGGAATCTTCTTTTTACAATAGGACAATTTTTTGTAACAAGAGGATTTCTTCTTATCACAAGAGAATTTTGTTCAAGATTACTGTCCTCTTGTTACAAGAGTACTATTTTTTTCAGTGTTCGGTAAAGAAATCCCTACAAAACGTGCTACTAGATTTTTTGCATAAAATAGGTATTAATTTCGAATTTTGTCATGTAGTTGGTGAAAAAAGAGTACGAAAACTGATTCTTGTATTAATATGTATCTGGAAAACAGCTACTAACGCTGATGCACAAACAAATATTTGACACACAACCTGTACGACATTGACATCTAAAAAAGCTCTGTCCATGAGAGTTTGAATCGCATTTTGCTGCTGACCGTAACGAGATTTCTTTTTGATTGACTTCCTGGAGAGAAATGAATTTTCTCGAACACACATCAAATTCACTCCTACAATAACGTTTATCTAGGACCCCGTATTTTGTTCCAATCTTATACAAGTCATCGTTTTTATCTACGACGATACCAACAATATTTCTCAAATCACTTTTGGCGCGAACTACATCGGGAATAGGAATTGTCACATTATCTCCAATCTCAGCTGGTGCATGAAGATTGGAGATAATTTTGCGATAAACAATTTGGCGACGATACTTGTTATCGAATCAAAACGTAGCACTTTCTCGAAAAACAACAACACGCTGGTATTATCCACGTCAAAGTAATTATCTGCAATCAAATAAATCGATTAATATTCACGTGTATGAAAACTATGCTGTCATTCAACAAGCTCTGCAATAGCAGCAGCTATATAAATCAACATAACGTAATATAAATTACTTACGGACAATAGTACACGTTAATTTTGCGATAAACAATTTGGCGACGATACTTGTTATCGAATAAAAACGCAGCACTTTCTCGATGAGCAATACAGCGAAAAACAACAACACGCTGGTCTTATTCACGCGAAAATAATCAGCACAAAAGAAAAATACTGTTAGCTTTCCTCGCGACGAGTGATGCGTAGCACAGCTTACGTGATACTGTGTACATTATTATACTGTACAATCGAATTCGATAGTACAGAATAATATTCATATAAGTATGCGCAAGTCAAGTATTCGAGCAGTCCTTAGACTACATCAACGTTAGTTTACGGTGTTTTTCCGATTAGGAATCGCGCCGCCCAGGACACTTTAGTCGGCAGTTCTGGTCTAGACCAAAACTGCCGGCATTCCCGGGGACTGCCTGAAGTCGGGAACTGCCTGTAACATATATAGCACATATTTATACTCGTATATTATAGTAAATGGGGGAATTTGTCGTCGTTGTTTCGCCTCGAGTAAGTATGACGGCGCAGAAAAAAATACCACTTTAGATAAATCAAGTTTATAAAATTTTTCTGGATTAATTTCGGCTCGTCAGAATCAGTCGTTTTTACAAAAAATAATTTTAAAAATTGGGTCTCAGATCTGGGATGACAACATTTAGCTGTCATTCGTTTTCAACTGTCTATCCAACAAAACCTCTAATGTTATATAATAACCGAGATAATATAACCTAATTTATTATATATGATGTAACTCATCCATCTAATTTACTATTTTATTGTATATGATTAATTGTGATTGTAATTGTTTATAATTGTATATAATTTTTGTTCGACTTCTTTATTGCATTGAAAATTTCAAAAATAAATGGAAGCCTGATGACGAAACGTAGGGGTAGGAATACGGATAAGTTTGTTTGAACTTATGCTGGTCGTCGCGGACGTTCACGTAAAAAGAAGTACAAAATAAAGTAATTTTCGCCAATGCATTATTTCATATTTACGTACGAGGCAACTTTCCTATTTTATTCATAAAACTGTTTTATATAAAAATTTCTCTACCTATTTCAGACATGCTAACGTTTTGTTTACAATGTTTACGAGGCTAAACATTTGAACAATGACAGCTAAATGTTGCGATCCGAGGCCCGGTTTTCAAAATTTTTTTTTGCAAAAACGGCTTATTCTGATTTAGAAAACTTTTATGCATTGATTTTTCCAGTGGTATTTTTTTTTTGCTGCTCTATCATCCCTACTCGAGGCGAAACAACGACGACAAATTCCCTCATTTACTATGTATATAAATATGTGCTATACATACCCGTAGAGGGACCTTAATCTTTTTTCGTCATAAAACCCACAAATACAACGTTCACATTCAACGAAAATTAGTTTTATTTAAAGGCTGTAATAAACACGAAATACCGAGAAACGTTAATCTGCTCATTCAACGAGAATTATTTTTATTCAAAGGCTGCAACTTTTCAAGCGAATTTATAATGCAGAAAACTGTAGGGAGTAAAATCGCCTAACCAGTATCACTCTGTCATTGGAGAGATTTTCTTTTGAAGCGACATGAATATTAATCTGTCTGGTTGCCGGCTGAGATTCGCCGTTATCTCTCCTTGCATCGACCACAAAGACTGGATTTGACGAGACTTTACGCTAAGCTTGAACTAATGATGAAATACATACAAATTAGAGATCTGCGTCGTGCGTTCAAAAATGCTCGCAGGCGCGATGAATAAAATTGAGCGTGCACGCGTCCTTCGTAACAATCTACAGCGCAGGTGCAATTTTTTTTCACAAAAATATCTCGTCAGAATGAAGCATAAAATCACACGATGTTCCATTATAATGATTGAACTAATCATCACCGTTACGCAGCAATAATAACGACCTGCGAGGTTAGTATTAGTAAATTAATCCTCTAATTGGTAGAAAAGAATTCACTGCACGAGGTGTGAATTTGTACGAGTCAGTATAAAACTTTGGCAAGTGAAGACCAGTTTTACGTCCATATGAATACTAGACGACAGAAAAAAATGCTTTTGAGAAGCTTCAAAGGACATTGATTATAAAATGATATTTTCACGAAGATATTGTATATAGATATCGAAGGGATAAAGTTGCGCGACAATGAAGTATTGTATATATCCGATATAGCACAAGCGATGCTCCTTCCCTATTCGTAAACGTAACATGCGAAAATAAAAATCGCTGCCAATCCATTAGTAGTTAGCTTCCTCTTTAACATTTTTTAATTCAACTAATGTTTGCCTTTGTTTTCATTATCGTCTCAACTATATATTTTCAAATGTTGGAGACACAACTCAAAGAGTTGAGTATTTTCTTTCCATCTGAAAAACCTTGCCCTCGCTAGATCGATAAGTCGACTGTTCTTTCAGTCGACTCTCTCAACATATATATTTTCAATTTTTATTTTTATTTTTTATTTAAATTCATTTGACAAATTTGAAGAATTTCATATGTAATTCGGCCCGGATTCATCGAAATTTTATATTATTTACATGCTTTTGATTATACGATTTTATCATTATATTGAGATTTATTCAATACTAGTGCCGTCAGGCGCGCTTCGCGCTCTTATGCTGCTACATATACATACGAGCTAACTATCACGTGACTACCTCTCAGACAATCAGATCACGAATAAACAGACTTCACTTTACTATTAATCGATCTATACTTTACAGAAAGGACAATTCAAACATTGCATCATACACACAGCAAAAAGTTGTGTGCTTTAAAATGCGATAGCTCGGGTCAGCTATTATGAACATAATCGTGTAAGGGCTCGTTTTAAAGCTACTATTATAAGCTTTGAAATGATATCCAATGCGATCAAAAATTCTACTTAAATCAAAAGTTATAGCTTTCCTTGCTCAGGAAGGCCCCTATTATTTCATATTTTCAAAAATTAGTTTGATAGGAAGTGCGATAACTTGGGCTACGTAGCATCAAATTGTTCGTATGGAGGCTCATTTCGCAACTGCTGTTATAAGCTTCAAAATATCTTGTATGATAACGAATTCTATTTTAATCAAAGGTTATTTATTGGCTGTTTGCGCTAAAGGTCCTACATTATGTAAAATCATGTTCACATTATGATATTTCGGATATTTATGATATTTTGGATACTAATGAACCGAATGATATGTACAACGAACTCGGTCCATAGTTAGATAGTTTGTAAAAAGCAACATGCACCTGTATCAAGTTTCAAATCAGTTTGATGAAAATTACTCGAAATAACGTAAAAACTGAAAAGGCCCATTTTTAGATTAAATGATTAATTTCTCCTTAACTATAAGACACGGTAACTTGAAATTTGCAGAGTAGTTCATTTATTCCACAAGACAACTTCAGTAAACATATAAAAAAATTTTATTGTAAATTTTTCAAGATATTTATGTAATTTTACTTCTAAATCGTGATCTTCATAACTAACTTCATAGATTCATAAATATCGATTAAAAGTAGTTAGAGAGATGATTAATTAGTTTCAAATGTAAATAGAATGAAAGTACTAAGTACTATAAAAAAGATGTATTGTAATTCCTAACAACTTAAAACATGTCTCTATAATAATTTCAAGAAAACAATTTTTTTCGCCAAAGAAAAGCTGTCTCTATGAGGAAATAATTGAAAAGAAAAAGAATACGTTGTAGTACTTTGAGATAATGACGTTACAATGTATATAGGAGAGCCAGGTTTATACGAGTTTAAGAATTAAAAAATATTTTGATAACCCTCACACGGAATAAGCTTTTAAGATTCAAATCATAACCACCTGTAGATCAACGAGGAAAATCTAAACTATATACTCCACCAAATCTCTCTCTCTCTCTCTCTCTCTCTCTCTCCAATTTGCCACACTCTCTATCCTAATAGCATATGCACATCTCGAGCTTTAGGTATACGCAAGAGCCGCACGCATATAACTGTTCAAAAGCTAATATCAAACGGCCGTTCAATATACATCAGACGTTGTGTGTATTTGAAAAATTTGTCCCGCATACGATTTGAGCTCTAACACTCTTGCTTGTATTATGGCATTTGTATTATCGCGCTGAATTTATTAATGAATCTGAAGTCATAGGAAACTTGTCCGATAATAAAGTTGTTGTGAATCGAGGCGAATCAAAAGCATTTATTAAATTTTGTTGTTGTAGCTTGCTCTGATCCATTTTCGCGCAATGGAAATTAATTTTTACTTCAATAATAATGTACGTGCGTTCATTAAGCATTACTGATTATTTTAATGCTTAATATTTTATTAAGAAAATACCTATTAAGAATTAAAATAATTATAATGCGAAATAACATGAATTTTATTGAAATATAAATTAATTCTTATTGCGCTGGAACGAATAACCAAATTTTGACCGGAGATAATCAATAGATGCAAAGTTTTCTGTGTATAATCGATCAAATTTTAGTATTTTAGTACAAAAATCGATTTTGCGAAAAACAAAAATAATATGCTGTCTAAAATTTTTAATATTCTAAGCAAACTAAAATCGGTATTCAAATTTCGTTTCCGAGTAAGCCGCATTGTTTGGTCATAACGTCGTTTAATAGGTGATACATACGTCAATTGTCGTATATGTGCGCGTATGTCTGTATGTATGCGTGTGTTAATTCGAATGATTATTTCATTTAGCTTGATTTTATTAAATTATATATTTTCTCACGATGCGAGCTCAAAAACTATAAATGTTCACTGGACGCAATGACAAATAGTCATGAGAAAAGGAAACATAAATTTATTGAAAAATTGCGTTAATCCACATTCGACGAATTTACATTTACTGCTTTTGAAATGCTTTTTCAACGAAGTCAAAATCATGTTTATCGTTTAGCAACGCGCGTGAGGAAGGAACGCGAAGCGTAGAAAGACAGACTAGATGCAGAGCACAACCAGAATGAGGGGAGGACGAAGGGCGGCAGCCCTCTCCACCATGACTCCTTCCTACGACAGCTACAGCCAGCAATGCAGCTACTAATCGATCCTGCGTATATAGCCGTCAATCGCGCAACACTGACTTCTGTACCTGTGCCTTTTCGTGTTTTGACAATATGCATAAGAATTTAAACGGGTTGTTTAAGTTCTTTCCAAACTAAAATTATTTGTATCTTATATATCTTGATTAGCGATCAGCTGAGGCTCGGGTTTTTGTTTATTGGACTCCATTTTATTTAATCTCGATCTATTTAATTTCATTTAAATTATGTTAATTTATCATTTCACGCTACCGAATCGTTGCACTTTGATTTTAAATTCATTTTTCCACAAGCTCGAGTCGCGTGCTATATTCCCGAGTGGGGACATTGCATAGGTGTTCGCGCTTAGGGTAAGTACATGGAGGGGATGCGCAAAATGTGACCTTGAATGGGTGAACGAGAAACTGGCACCTCCCTACATTTCAAACTCCATTCTTTTACGCGCGCTCCGAGTGAACGCATCGGACAAGTCGAACGTCAGTGAAAGAAAACGCTTCGTTTTATTAAAAACACAAAATGAAGTTATATCTTAATCTTAATCAACGCCATTTAGGGATTTTTCTTTTGTTCTTTGAAGCATCTTTATCCAACGCTGTTTATTTGACGTCCCAAGCATCTTCATCAGAAGCTTCAGTTGAAAAGGTAAGCTTATTAGTATAACAAATGTTTCGACGATCAATGTCCATTGCTACAGCCGAAATCACTCGAATTAATTCCAAAAGTCAATTGTAAAAGCAATTTCATTCGTAAAAGCAATGATACATGTAGAAGAACTTTTTGTGCGTCGCTACGTATTTTGATACAAACAAATCTTTTGATGCAAAAAGACGGAAAACAGTGAAGTACACTGGAAATATTTTTTTATCATCTACTACGTAGGCATTGACTACTAAGTTTTAGTAGCTATGGATACCCATAAGAGTCGATTCTAATTGAGTTAAATTTCCGTTGATATTACGGAGACATATTTTACGGCAACCAAATGCGCAAATCGAGGCAAAAAGTTACTTTTAAACCCGAACTTGATTTTCAAAATCCAAACATATTTCTATTGAAATAATAATTCGTTGTCTATTTTATGGAAAAATAAATTGGGGATACAAAAAAAACTAAAAACTCTAGCTTCATCAGAGAATATTTAATAAACTTTAATCTACTAACGAACGATCTTTGACTGAAAGGTATATTATTTTTATTATATTCTCTATTTTTAGAGGTCAGAGACCTTCATTGTCAATAACGAGATCAATAACGTTCATTAATGTAGCAAAGCACTACAGTATTGCGGTATACAGAAAATATGATAAAGCATCCCCTTTTGCTTCATGTACATTAGTGGCAAGGTCGCTGTAACTTCGTTAACTTGGTATTTCAAAAAAGCTTCGTGAATATGTACATACAACCGACGGATGCCATTAGTTCAGTATCGAATTTGGATGGTGCTTTATATATTTTTCAATATATATTACCAGACTATTTAGCATATTTTTAAGTTCATCATAATTTATTAGTGCAGTGCGCTTATAAGAAAATACTTTCCCTTTGTAGATGAAACCAATGAATTTCATTCACATACATAGTCTAGTTTTTCAAAAATATTGTTTTGATACGACATCAGTAAAAAAATTCTGCAAAAGTTAATATTTCGTCAAGCTATCCCAAATTAAAAAAAAAGATGAATTTCCATGCATTAGTTGCGGAGAAAATGCCAAATTTTCGCTCGGTTTCGATTTGAAGATGCGCGACAACTTCTGAGCTTCGGAAAAGCTTGCCACACGTCTTCAAATC
>JAWWMK010020814.1:0-17960 GCA_035047105.1 Galeopsomyia nigrocyanea | reverse complement strand
CACTAAGGTGGTGAGCGAGGTACCCTAAAAGCCCGAGAAGGGTATAGGGAGTAAAATAATAACTAGAACTAGAACTACTAGGAAAAAATGTCAGATCGAAAGGTTGATAGTTAAAGAAGTTATCGACTATTTTCTGAAAAAGGAAGGTTCAGCCTATGGCAGAGCCGTGCTAAAGATATGCGCTACTGGATGTTGACATAGTGCTGGGGTAAAAATGGCCCCATGTGGCATTTAAGGGTTAATATAAACAAAATGTAAAGATTTAAAATAAAAAAAATCATAATGCAATGAGACTGTAGTTATAAGATCAGTACGTAAATACTATAGCGCAATAGGCACGCGGCAAAGGAAGTCAGTGTAGTTTCAAGTAGAAAATAGCCGAGTTTGGTCAGACATTCGTACACCGTGTAATACCTACATGCACTTGAACTCTAAAACTACGTTGTTTTTTTATGCAGAAGTTTTATTTTGGATTTACTTGTTTACCGATATATTAGATTATCTCAACAAAAGCTACTCAATTTAAAAAAAATTGAGAAATAAAAATTAATGTATTTTGTCGCTCGGAGTTAAATAAATCTTTAAAAAAAATTCAAAACGCTCTGACTCGCAGAATCCACAGCAGCTGGAGTGTTGAACGGGCAGTTTGTATTGCGGAGAAAGAGAGCTCTCCGTGTGGACTCATACACTCGCACACACGGGGGGCACATGACGCAATGGACTTTCGTGACCGTGCGCGAGCGAACGAGCGAGCAAGCGAGCGAGCAGCCAATATCCACTGTCTACGCTCGAGCTCGCGTGCGATTTCGTCACATTTCGGGATGCCAGACTGCTGGCTCACACGCGCGCGCGTTCGCCTATCGATGCCTCTCCGCGCTTTCTTTCTTCTTCCTTTTTTTCTTCGATATTCGAATTTTGAATGCTCTGTACGTGGAAAAAGTGTTTTATACCAAATATAAGGACATTTCTCAAGTTTAATTATCTTACTGCAATAGGTAATTTACAAATTTTACAATGCAAACATACTATAGTCCTTATTGCTATTATGATCTTCACATGAAGTAAATATACGCCTATTTTGAAAAGCTTCAATCAAGCGACCGAAATGAATCGACTTAATCGCAAGTTTTGAATTTTGAAGTTCATTGATTCACCGATTCCTTTTCTCATTTTCTATCAAAATCCCGGATATGATTATGTATAAACTGATGTACAATGAGCGAAGTATTACGTCATTGTATTATATTGACTGTCAAATATTTGATTAAATTATACTTAAAACTGTTACCGTTTTTTTGATATTTTCTAATTTACATAAATTTTTCTGCGTTCTTCGCAAAGAAGTTAAACGTGGTCGACGTTACTTCAATTTCTTTTGTGAAAGTGTATTTTCATAATTATTATAATATATACGGTTTTTAATTACTGAAAGAAGTATAAAATTAGAATGAAGTGAGATGATTAAATAAAAGTTGACAACTTTTTATTGATCATTTATCTTGTACAGAAATGGTTCTTTTAAAAAAAATAACATTCACCCGATAATCAAACGTTCAGCAATCATTCTTAATTTCCCTCTGACTTATCAAATCTAATCATTCAACAAAAACTTAATCTATAATTAGATACATAGAAACAAGAATATATAATGTATACAAAGTAGAAATCATTACATAAGTAGCTTATAAATAGTTTCATGATCAAAATAGGTATAAACACGATTCGTTACATTATTTACCAGCCCTCTAAAACATAACAAACATGCAAACGCGCGCATAATTTTTCGATTACCAACTTTATTACGAAATAAAAGGTAGGATTATTATCTAGATAAATACATATATTAACTGATAGAACAATGACCACACACAGATGTATCTATTGAGTATCAATAAATATATCAGTAAGGCTTGAATCAACCACATTTTTGATTTTGCATGACTTATAAATAATTAAAAATAAAACATGGCAACACATTTTATACAAAAGTTTCTCGAAGAACACAAACAACAATGCACACTAATAAAGTCCACTACATTAATATTCAACAGTCGTACTGACGACCATTTCGGAGGAGACAAACCAAGAGTAGACAAACCAGGTTAGCAAGAGAACAACCGCGATTTTAACTGCCAAGTCGATGACGTAAAGGAAGGCGAAAACGCGCCGAGCTTTCGGCAAAGTTGACGGATCGTCCTTGAGGCAATACTTCCTTGTCGCCAGGATGTAAGTCAGCAGATATTTGTTCCAGTCGAGAACCCTGATATCCATGAAGAAATTTTTTTTATCTTCAGGACTGAGATTTGCTCGCAATGCTTTGAGATTGTCATTTCTGCAAAGAATGAAACAGAATTAAATTCAAATTTAAATTGTAATTAGCTTTCGTAACATACATGCTGTATCTATTGTATTTTCTGTGTGGCAAAAATTATTTCTTTTTCCACAGTAATATTCGTTTTATTAATTAAAAATTGTGAGTTCATACATAGACTACTGATTTGTATGAAATACTGTGACTAATTGAAAGATACTTTATTGTTATCCGGATAGCCAAAATACGCTAAAGACATGCAAATACATTTTTGACGTTCTTTTAAATACACGCAAAGCTGATATTCTATCTTCCGATTTCATCGAATTTATTCGATTTTTGGCCATAGCACAAATCGTTGTACTGAACGTTACATAGATTCTCATGTATCCACGTACGCAGAATATTAACGCGAATGCGAAGAGAATTCAGGTT
The DNA here is from genome assembly GCA_035047105.1 of Galeopsomyia nigrocyanea. NCBI lineage: Eukaryota > Metazoa > Arthropoda > Insecta > Hymenoptera > Eulophidae > Galeopsomyia > Galeopsomyia nigrocyanea. The sequence goes on along the minus strand of JAWWMK010020814.1, from coordinate 15,214 downwards.
TTAGAGAAAAAGCTCTTAACTCGTAAATTACACGCTGTTCAAAAAAAAATTATTACCAAGGAAATATTTCAAATTCAAATTCAATCATAGTATTCAAAGAATTTTCACGACGAACAATGATTAACATCTAAAATGTTTTATTAAAGTGTTACATGCAACAGTTTAGTCGTATACTGAGAAAAGCGCGAATGAAATTTCAAGTAGGTATCATTATGTGATAGTTTTGCAATCTATCAATTGAAAAAATATATATTCTTGTTTACATTCAACTTTTTAAAAAGTCAAACATTTCGTTTCTTACAACATTGATTCCTATAGATTATCTGTTTGATACTATTGGCACACCTCGCATTCTCCACTCAATCATCGGAGTATTACCAAATTTAATAGACAGCTCTTAGCGGTAAACCAACAATAAAAGATTTTCAAGTATATTATTAAAGAAAATATCGCAGCAAAAATTTCGTAAACTTATGTAACGTGTGCTATGGAAAAAAATAGACATCAAGCATAACGCAACTTTGAGGGAGCCTTTTATTAATCCGACCAAAATTCGCAACAATACTCTCGGCTTTGTATACAAGAAAAATTATCGCCTTTAAGCCAATTAGCACGTAGTTAATCAATCTCTCAAAAGCATTGATCATTTCATCACATTACACATTGGTGTCTCGTGAAGCGAATTAACCTACTGACACACTGTCAATTTTTATTACGTGTAAAAAAGTGAAATAAAGAAGAAAAGTTATAAGTTAGTTCGAGCCATTTAAAGCAAATGACTGCGCTGCGCTTTCCGATCGCGAGATACAGACTCGTAAGTAGTGTCTTGCGGCGACGTTATTTGATTCGCATAGACATCGATTAGCATTGAATGCTGCATGTCGCAATTAGTTATGACATAATTTCGCGCAAACAATGAATAACCGAGTCGTAAAGATGTTTTATTCACGAAATTGTATTGCTAGACGATGTTCTAATTTCTCGTTGAAAGTTCAAAAGACTCACTTGAATATCCATTCCTTAGTTGTGTAATAATGAACCAGATTCATCCCGTAGGTCACTCGAGCCTGTACCTTCACCAGGAACGGTTTGTTTCCGGTCAAACGCAGCAACGCATCCAAAAAGTAAGCCGGAATGGTGTGCAAGAAGAAGACGATCAGCAGATGATATATTTTCGACGTTGTAAAGTCTCCTCCCGGATACCACAGGGGACCTGCAATTTGCAAGTGTTCGTAATTTTTCACAGTCACTCGGTGATTTAGCTAATGACGCAACTGCAAAATTTCAAGTACGTAAAAGACGTAACAGATTGATAACTGCAAGTTTTGAATAGTCGCGTATGTTATGACGATATGTTCATTATGCTTATTTACAATTAGATGTGACGCTGAAGCTATATAAACGATTGTTTCACGCAAAACGATTCATTGAACGGTTGACTCATTTCGAATCATATGGACATATTTGAATGTATTTTTATTGACATATTTCTAATATATTCATCATTTCGTGATCGATTTTTGAATTTTTAAATTGTTATACTATATTTGACATAGATAATGAAAAGCTATAGATCGTACCTAAATCCGAAGATTAAGAAAGTTCCATCATGTCACAAACCTGAGAAAGGATTAGCGAGTGCATGCTTCTTGCCATTGTCAAGAGCGTATCGCCAAGTGATGGGATTTTCCTGGCTTTCGGTGAGATTTACGAAAATCGGCTGCTTCGGATTTTCAAGGCCGACTTTGTGAGCCAAGGCGATGGTCGCGTTCACAGCCATATCGCAGGGGAAGAGATCGACGTTATTGTCAGGATGGCAGAGCATCGTTCGAATCACACCTTTGCCCGCGGCGATCAGTAAACCTGTTGGTCCATTCAAATTGTCCACCCAGCCTTCGTCAGGTTCCTTGTATGAGCCAACCACTGAAAATAGTTTAATGTTTTGAAATTTAATTGTTTAAGCTTCAACGAAGTCATTTTAGTGAACAAAAATTTCTACAAATAATTAAAATTGATTAACGATTTCTTCAATGAGAAATATCTTCAAGTGTATCATCAACAGTATAGTAAAAATGTGACGATTTATCACTAACAACAGTAATTTAATATCGTACAATGGTAACTTGAGTCAAGTAGAAATCGGTAAGCTCACTATCGTTTCACAAAAGTCTATCTTACCGATCGACGGTCTGGCGATGCCGGCAGGTAGGCCACTTCTTTGCACCAATTCTTCACTCAGCGCCTTGGTAAAAGCGTAAGTGTTCGGTTGATCTCCTAAGATCTTTTCTTTCATCGAATTTAGAACATTTTCGGGAGTTTCGTCGACGAGTTTTATAATTTCTTCTGGTGACATTGGTACTGGATAATATTTTTCTTCGAGGACTGCTTCACCACAATGGCAATAAGCCGTTGAAACGTGCACCAGCGATTCTAATTTTTTGAGCTGGAAATGCGATAATTCGAATGGAATATTTTTCAAAATAATTGAGATTGCTATATTCATTAAGATTCAGTGACGGCAAGTAGAAGCAATAAAAAGATTTTCCATTGGATTTTATGTCTTATTCGAGCTTGTTTTATGACGATTCGTAAAGCACATTGTGAAAGGAAATGCTTGAAAAATCGCGTCGTAAATTTTTGTTCAATACCACTTCTTTTTCATCGAATATTTGCTTATAGATACAAAGCTATTTCCAATGAAAATTTCGAAAATCAGATTGCAAGAGTGATTTATCTTCGACCACGCTGCATCGATCAGGATTAAATTACACAAATAGGGAATCCCGGAATCATACACGCGAAGCGTAGATACGTTTAAAAAAAAAACTATATTCAAATTGCATCATTCAACGACAAGAAGAAGAAAAACATGAGCGAGAAAACAACAGCGAAGGAATAAAAGCCGCTATTTCGTGCACAATGGTGCCATAAGGAAAGAAAGGTGTAAAATGTAAAATTGCATCGCATATACCTGCTTCGCAAAAGCCAAGACATTAGCGGTGCCGCGTGTGTTCATGTTGACTGCGGTCTTGAGCGGAAGATCAAACCGAACGTTGGCTGCCATGTTAATCAGTACCGAGGCATTATTCAAAATCTTAACGTCCGCCGCGGAAATCCCAAGTCCATCGCTCGTCGTATCTCCAGACACGGCGACTAGTTTTTTCAGTCTTTCCGGTTGATTCTCTCTTAGAAATCTAAATGGCTCCTCCTAGATGGAAAAACAAAAATTTGTTAAATGAGTCACTGTCATATGAATATTTCATAAGCTTTTCGACTTATTTTTTATCTATTCAAGTGGCATCTGCTCGCTGCTCGATGCATATAGTTGTTTGTTTAGTTAAATTTTAGTAGAGCTGAAGAAGACAATGTGCATAAAATAAATGTTTTAGCTAAACAAGACTTTGAGTAATACCAATATATCGGAGAAAAAAATCATTGTTATTAAGACTAAATAGCTTTCAGAGAAAAATGTTTAATATGGAAATATAATTCGTTGAATGAATATAAGGTAGCGTTTTTTTTTTATTATTTATTTGGATGAATAAGCGAACCAACGCAATTTAATGTCTGTCTGAAAACTACTTGTATTTCTCGTAGTCAAGATAAACGGTCAATCAGTGCCAATTAGTGAACCTTTCACTTTGCACATAATTTACAAAATTATATATAAGCTCGAATATTTGATTGCCGTATTTTAAAAATGATTTGAAATTAAACGATTTGATGAATGGTTTCTATATCGATAAGCTGTACACAATCCAGAATTAGCAAATTCAAATTGAAGAATCTTTAAAATCACGCGAAAATGCGAGTGAAGCTATATAGAAAATTCAAGAAAAATGTAAGCATCAGCTGATGCTGGTCACGTAAATGCCGAGTCTTTCTTCAATGTTGACGCGAGATCCTTCTGCATTTTTTCTGATGCACAAAAAACAAAGGATCATCCATGACTGCCAAACAATAATAGAATACAGGATCTAAAAAAATAAATATAAATAAAGACAGCAACCAAAATAAAAAAAATTTTTGTCTACAGCGATGACGCGTTTGACCTTGCGAAAAAAATTCTCGATATCAACCGGTAACTATTGTGACCGCAATGAAAAAAAGAGCAAATTCGAGTGCAATAAATTTTTTCACAGTCATGACGCATAGGTGGTGGTGAGCATGACGATATCTTTTTACGTGGAAAATTTAATCCCACGACGGAAAGATTTGCACACACTCTCTTTTCCGCGCCATCGCATCCAATCTTCGATATGTACTCGACTGTTATTTGTCGGACAAAGTACACTTTCATTGCACCTTGCATCGCGCACCCTTGTATATGTGCCAGCTATTATGGTGATTAATAAAATGTGAGAATTCAGACAGGATATCGCTCGTTGAGAAAAAATCATAAACTGAAAGTCATTCAGTCATTAGCTTGAGCAATACTTTGTATTGCTTAAGAGAACGTTGATACACATTAATTTTGCACGATGATCGTTATTGACCTAATTTTTAATGTCTCTACAAGTTAGAAGCTCGATCAAATGATCGATTCAATACCGATCGTTAGCGATGTCGAATTCCAATTAGCTTTTCAAAACTGTTTTTTTCGCTGAAAAATCTCCAAATAAGAACATAAATGTGTAAGTATTTTGTCGTTCGCTAGAGCATGTTTTTTATGCGATCCAATCGACAATAAATTTGATAATATCGTATGCGCATTTTTTCTTTTTAATGAACCACTTACACAACATTTATTGAGAAGTTGATTCAGCAATCTAACTGTGTTGTAATTTGAAGTCAAAATAATTTTAACAGAAAACTCGTTTTTCCCGGCTGGAAATACAAATGTTGGTTAGAGCATCGTTTATACACATTATTCGAGTGGAATTCACATATACGGTGTTCTTTGAAAAGTTGCGCGTCTATGAATCAAACCCACAAATTTGTGAAGATTGTGAAAAATTTTTTGAGAATCCGCACGTGAGAGATCACGAGAATGATAATTATATTCTAATAAATATGATAAATATATGCAAATTAACCGGTCTAACATATACATTAATTAGATATACTGTCATCCCTTCTAAGTGTGTCCGTGACTGTAAATCATTATTCATTTATATTACGTACATTATGAAGCCTTCGAGTCCATTGCCGAAACCCGACAAAAGTCGAACTTGCGCAAGGCCCAATAATAATCAGATCCTCATCTCTATAAAAGCTAAGGCATGGCCCACCTATGAAAGTGGTTCAACGTAATAATGATGCCAAGGACTACACGCGAGGCGAACATTCATTATTTTGGATTGTGCCATCGTAATATAATCGCTTGGAGGAAAAATCGCCTCCTTTTCGTATACGTCCAAAGTTCAAATGCTAGTAAGAGCAACGCTCTCGATCTCAAGGAAAAGGGATGCGAACGTACGCGCTCAAGGTTGTACTCTCGGGCCTCAACGTGCTTGAAGGCACGAATGAGTGGTTCGGTTTTTTTTTTCTTCGTGTGGATTGAAAAGGATGCGGTGTCAACGTGAATCCCATTTTTTTTACCTCGAATTTTCTGGTTCGCTAACTGTTCAACGGGGAAAATGGTCATTCATAATTTCGCGTGATTAAAATAGTTGGTGTAGGACGATAACAGATACTGCGGCTGGGAATTTGTTGACAACTTGCGCAACCTCATCGAAAGCAAAGCAATTATTGACAGTTGGAGCAAAATACGCCTCGTCATGTTGTGTATCTTCTGAGTCAATTTTGGTACTTTCATTGCTCCACGACCTAATGTTACAGGTTTCGTAATAAGATGTTTCTCTTTGTATGGCATTTATGGTATCTGCAGATGTATTCATAAGGCGCTTGAATATTTCAAAATGTATTTTCAACGTATAAATTTAAAAGCTACTGAATTAAATTATTTCGAGTCATAAATAACTGAAAAGCGCTTGACATTTAGTGAAGAAAATCAAATGAATTTGAACAATCAAGCCAATTACTGTGGCGAAAGAAGGATAATTTTACATGAGATCAACGTTTACAAAAGATAAATGAGGTACAAAGTTAACACGTCGATTATTTCCAATTAATCTTCCGAAAGCCGAGAGAAATTAAGAAGCAGTTTTCTAAGGTAGGCGAAGACCGAATGCATGTGTTAATTATATCATTGGTAGTTACGGAAAATAAATAATTATCTCTTTACGGTACTGTAATAAAATGCAAATCTACGATGGTTACGTTGGACGCGGATAAGTATTAGGTTTGATTAGCAGTCTCTTGATGTGATTATACAGTGAAATATGAAGAATGACCAACCTTTATTAAATTTATTAGTCTAGCCGTTGAAGGTACGCCTTTCTTGTCCCTGATTATGGCGTAAATTGCTTTGATGTCTGGACAACAAGTGAGTAATTTGGCCAATAAAACTTTGCCCATGAAACCCGTGCCGCCAGTAACTATCACTTCTCGGTCTCGAAACCATTGCGGTATACTGGGTTTCTCCTTATTCGCCATGATCTTATTATCGTTGTTGTCCACTTTCTTTCTTTATTAATCTAGAAAAAAATTTTCAATCAGTTTAAAATGAATCGAATTTGTTTTTTTTTAGTCGAAGTGCTTCCATCTACATTATAGACTAAAGTTGCAATTCAATAAGGAAGAAGTTAACTGAATCACGCACTTTTCGATCATGCTGATGATAATTACATTCGACTTTGTATATTGCTCATCATTTTCAAGGCATCACTTACTAGCTGAGATAAGCTTAATAGGAATATAATCGTGCATATGGTCAAAATGTAATGACTAAATATAGAAACTATCAAATGCTTGGTGAGGCTGTAAATTTTCGAAACCGGATTGCCTCCAAGGTCTCGGACAGTGTAATATCACAACAGAGTACAGTCAGTCCTTTTGATGACCCGCCGAATCACGGTAGTTCTCCATAATTACTTTGCACCTATAAAGCTCGACTATAGAACATAATAATGCTCGCGTTGTCGAGGAAAATTTTTCAATGCAATAAATGAACCACAAGTTTCATTCGTAATTTGCATCGATTAACAATGTATCACCCGCAAATTACATGTCTGAAGCATATTTTCCTATTGTCGCGTTATCAACGTCATTTTCATGACGAAAGCAAAAAATATTTTCGAATCCAAAGTGCATTTGTTGGCTGTTGGTTTTTTTTTTTTTTGCCATCAAATTGCTTTTCTTAGTCATGACTCGGAATTTTACTGTCTATTGAGGGAACCCCAGTGTAATTCCAGTATATCTGGTTTTTTTTTTCAAGTGTGGAGATAAAATGCGTTTGAAGATGCATAAAGTGTTAAATTACAATAATATAAAGTAAAATGTATACATTTTACTTTATATTATTGTAATTATTTCTTGTTATATTTATTATGAGTTGAAGTTTTTTTTTACAATTTTGGATAATTCATAATATAAGTCCATTGGATTTGTTATAAAATTGAGTGATAGATATTATTTGTACGGAATTTTTTTCAATCGCTGAATTTCTTTTTCTGTTTTCAATTTTACAACGTTATTGATTTCACTCAAAAAACTTGGATTACTTTTATTTATTACTATAACCAATACGTACGATTTTAATTTTCGTTACCTATAGCCATTATTATTCGTGGAGAATAGCATCTTTCATAATTACAGCTTTCACTAAGTCTAATCTAAATTTTTTGTTAGGACCAGCCATCATTCAATCTCAATGATTGCCTGGCAGCACACTCATGATGCTTACGGAATGAAAAGAATTGGTTTTACGAAACCGAAAAAACTGCATAGTTTACCCTTTAATTATCTAAAATTTAATGTTACTTTTTTTGCTATGGTAAAAATATTTAATAATCAAATTCAAATAACATAATCTCACTTTTATATGAATTTTTCTCAAATTAAAAATTATTCAATATACCAAGTATGTTATTGTTCAATGTCGTACTTAAAATATCAATATTTAATGGTTTCATTATCATTACCTGCGCAGAAGCAAAAAACATGAAATACAACAGCTTAATTTGAATATTGCTATTCCTACATTCGAAGTAATGCTCTTTGGTATAATTTACATATCATGAAATCGCTATTGAATATCTGTGCGCTTAGCATGCATAAAAAATTCTAACTATATGTTTTTTTCTCTCCAACTATCAAATTATTGAGTCGAGCGTGAATAAATTCTTGCAGTGCGCGAACATACACATATTTAGCGTTCAATCTCTATGGGTAGAGCTAAAATCGTATTGCTTCATTAGAAGGTTCAGCGTATATACATTTAGATATATCCACCACGCATGCCTGATTGGGCTACTTCGATATTTATCCTCAATATGTTTAATCTACCTTATATGGCGAGGTGCGTGACCTGTGTCACGTTTCTACCAAAAAAAATTTCAAAATCGTTCCCTCCACTATTTCGGTGGACCTCGTGTCCTTGAAAATTTAAACGGAATCACCGCCTAATTTATTTTACCTGTCTTTTTTCCTGTTGTTCGCATTTTTATTTTATTTTTATTCTACTTGTCGTCTCTACACTGAGTACAATTACTCAATTTTTATTGTTATTATCTTATTTTTTATCATCAAAATCTATCTGACGTGATAGTTGAATGTTGTTTACGACTGATCGACCGTAAATTTCAAATAAAATTAGATAATTTTATGTTGAATATTTAAAAGGATCATAACGAAATCATGATTTTTATGACCTTCATAATACGATTTTCCAATGTATTTCATTATCTGACGTAAAAAACGTAAACAAACATCGTACTATAAGATCCGGGTTTCCTCCTACAGCAGATTGGTATTCCCATTCAAAGATTTTAATTTCCGGTAAAGTCATCACAATTGCGTAGTGAATCTCCTATACGATCCGAGTAATGAATGATTACTAAAAGTATACACTAAGTAACCGGCTTGCTCTCGCTCTCCAGAGAGCGGAACGTGCATAAAAGAAAACAAAAATAGAAAATTTTCAAAATATTTTTCCGCGCGTTTTTATTTTCGATTCAGCTATCAAAATGCAATCTACAACTAATATATTAGTGGGAAAATAGTCTTGTAATGCTTGATTGCGCGAACACCATGATTATCTACGATCTAAATTTTATGTAGCATTTGCATAACTTCTTTTAATCTGTTGCAATCAAACAAAGAAACATGTACATTTGACAATATTAAAATTTTCTGATAGCTATCATATTGAATGATTGATGGTGCATATTAATGAAATAATTGTAAAATAATTTAATAAATTATTCTGACTAAATATTCGTGTAAATATAATAAAACCAATGAAAGATATAATAAAATCCCTACTTCTTTTAAAAATCATAGCCCGCTTAGATATATTTTATGTAATAAAATAAAGTAATTCGTTTTTGTTATTCACTTGTTTCACATGCGTAGAAACAACTTTCTTCAAATAAGACAGGTGGCCTTGAGTTATTTGGTTTACTTTTGATTAATAGTATGGTATATATTCATTAGCAATAATTTATTTGTTTGCGTTGTAAATTTTCTTTTAGCAAAACTTAATTTGCATTAATGACTCTGTTAATTTCGGCTGTAATATTTTGAAAGCACAATGATAAACACAGGTGTCATCTATTTATGAACACAAAATTAGTCTCAGACCTGCATTTATCTAATTTATGCATCACTACCACACAATGAAAAAATTTTAAACAATCAAACTTAAAAATTTCACTATTACACTTATTGTGCAATAATAACTATTTCTTGAAAACTACATTCGGAAAATTCGGTTTAAAAATGCAACCTACCTGAGCACTGTACAAAGACGTTTTGAAAGAAAGTGAAGCACGTCTATGAGTTTTGTCCAAATTCAACGGTAAAATTCCACTGACGAAACGACACTTTATGTATACAATGTATCACGAGCTCGTACTCCGAGCCATTAACGTGTTCTTCGGTTTTGGCTTTTTGAACAGGTGCCGCTCGACTATGCGGTCAAAATAGTTTTAGTGTTCGAGAGCGTTCATCGGCTCTGATCGGTAAGCGACTGAGCTGCCTTCGATGATCGGTCAGAGCTTTATGCGCACAACTCACGCGCGCGCGCGCTGCCTCACGGTATCCTGTTGGCGCGCCGAGCGATATATTTGGTCGCCTATATATCCCCTGTGCCGTTTTTTTTTTTGGTCAGTGTCGACTGTAACCCCCGCGCGTTTCGAGGAACTGGATATTATACATCAGAGCTTTGTAGTTTATTACTTTTTTTTAAATTGTCGCTATTAAAAGTGTCAAGATTTCAACGGATTTAACATTTGACAGGGATTATTCAAGTACCTTTTACGGCTGCGTGATTAATATTTACGATGAATGAATTGTCAACGATAATATTCTATTCGCAATTTTTAGAATTGTTTAGATCTTACGTGAAATTTTTTCTCATTCTACTATTACTTGGAATTTATTTGTAAGACAATAATTAGGCAATTAAAAAAAATAGTTTCTTGGATAAACTTTATCCCTATCAGTTATTAAAGCAATTTTTTTAAATACCCCGACTATGATTTTGCACTGCTATCTTTTTTATAAATGAAATGCAACAATGCTGTTGTAGGTATAGAACGTCACTGGCATGAGAGCATCATAAATGCTGTAAAATTCAATTAGTACGATATTGATATTCGTACTTTCATACTTCTTTTGAATATTAAACTAATATTTTCCTATTGATTTTGCTAATTATTCGTCTATTTTTTAAAGCACGTTTATAAAATAGTCCGTCTACTGCATTTCCTTTAGAGAGCGATATAAAAACAATTTTATAGATATGTGATACTACCGAAATTGATAAAAGCAAATAGATTTACTCAAAACAATACAGTAGTCTTATAGTCCTGCCACGCTAATTTATAATCTTTCACAAAAAATCTGCCCAAAACCTACTGATTTCTAGGTTGAATTAAAATGAATGATCAGTTATTAACTTGATTTCCCCAAGCAGTCCCTTATTATAACAGAAAATTTATTCGTAATTTTCAGTTGTGTCAACTTTTAAAATAAATTTAATATTATTGTAGTCAACGCTATTTTGTAAATAATTACGTTCATAATTTCGAAGTTATCGTTAAAAACTCATCAGCTCTTTTCTTTTATCCATCTCTCTTATAATTCAGATATTTCATTATAAATTATTGCCGTGGCGTACAAGACTGACCGATGATTAATTCACGCAAAAAATATAATAATTGTGATGACGCGAGTGGTACTTGGTTTGTATTATTCATAGCTAATGATTAATTGTAGCCCAGGAGGATCCTCCTGGATTATCAATTAGTACATCGAATAATATTTTTCGTACTCGGCGTAACGTTTGAAACAATCAAGTTTTTTTTTTCAATGGCCTTGAAGAACTATATACATTTGTGAAAAATATTTTCGAATTGAGTCCATTTCATTTTTAAGCATTTCCAAAATAGTATGTACTTGCACAAAATTCGCATCGTTCTATAAATTCAACACTGATTTTATACCATAATGATGATGAATCCGGTGTTGAATCAATGTAAAACGTCAGTACAAAATCACCGTCAAATCGGTACGAAGTTTTCATAATAGAGCCCTGGTTGATTAGTCGGTTGGGAATATATTAATGCAAATATTAATTGTTGGTTACTATTGACCTACATAAAAATGATATGTCACGAACAGTATAATTTAATACTTGCGTTGACATAATCCGTAACTGTTAAATACCGTTGATAAGTTAGTATACTTTGTCAAAATGGGCGAAAAATCAAATAAATCTATGACTAGCAATGACATAGTTTCCGTCCGCTACACTAAGATAAAAAGTGTCTAAATATTAAGCAACCCAGTTGCCTAAATGTGACCTAACGGTGGTAAATATTTGTTATGAAAATAGCGATTTCTGTATTAAAATTTTGTGCGTAAACAATGTGGGAGTTATATAGGCACGATAATGAAACTGTGGCACCGTGGCGGAACTGTTCCTCTCAATAATAAAGAAAATCGCGCCGATTTCTTTAATTTTAATTATTAGGTACCACCACCATTAGCACACATTTAGGCAACCGGTTTGCATAATTATGAGGCACCCGGGTGAGTAATATTTACTCACTTTTTCTCTCGCAGTGTATTTACTCCTATATACACTTACAATTTGTTGCGGTTTTCCGTTGTGAGTTTGCCCAAATCATAGGTAGTGGATGTTTGAATACTTATAAGTTTTTGTAAGTACAGTACACTGAGAAAAAAATCCTCTTGTAACAAGAGGAATACTCTTGTTACAAGAGGATTTTCTTCTTAATATAGCGTCAAGATTAATTCCTCTTGTAACAAGAGGAAAATCTTCTTGAAATTAAAAATAATTTTTTTATGCAGATGGGATAGGTTATATTAATTTATTTCACTTATGTATATCAAATTAGCTATTGCTAGTTTATTTTCTACAACTATCATACAATTTGAAATTAAACATATGACATTATATAAAATTTTCCATCGGTAGTAAAAATAATTTTGTGCATTGGCTTTACTTTGATAATTTTAGAAATTGTTTTCATTGACCACACATTTGATTTCATGACATTATATGCATGTACATACGTGTTCATTAAATTGGTATTGCTTGTGAAAAATGAGAGAAAAGTATTAATGTCAGTTTCTAGTAGTGATTGCAAATTAATATTTGAAATTAAAGAATGGTTTGGAATATCCAAACATGTTTGTTTTCTAAACGATTACTATGGTGGCTAATTTCATTATTATCGGGAATAACCAAAAATTGATCATCTTCGATACGATTACTGTTATTATTATCTTCATTATTGTTACTTTGCGGAATGGAAACACTTTCAAAATTTTCATTTACATTAGGTGTATAATTGATTATGGTCACAAGAAGATTTTCCTCTTGTTACAAGAGGACGTCTTCTTGGTAAAAAAAGATTTTCCTCTTGTAACAAGCAGAATTCCTCTTGTAACAAGAGGATTGGTTTTAAGATGACCATCCTCTTATTACAAGAGTACTATTTTTCTCAGTGTAAGACTCGAAATAAATGACTCTGCCTTATAAGAGTAAGACTATTACCATTTTCGGAGCGTTCTGTGCAGCAGTTTCCTAAAAAAAAATGAAAAACCTAACGACGATTTCCAACTGTCATTCATGTTCATGTTTACGACCAAAACAAAATGTTAGCGCACGTCATAAAGATGACGCCTGGAAGCCATCATTTTTAATTTTTTTATTTTCTTGTTTGAGGAAACTGCTGCACAGAACATAACAAAAATGATTAGTCGATCTCTACGTACACGTAGGAACATGTATATCGTTCGTACCATTTTCAAGTACCCACTATCTACAATTTAAGCAAATTATTGGAGGAAAACCAAAATAAAAATTTGCCATTGATTATATATCTATAAGAATTGAATAAATCATAGAGATATGAAAGAGGATAAATGCTCCCGCACAGAGCCAGTATTTAAAAAAAAAAATAGAAAAGTAAATTAATATAATTACGTAGGATCAACTATCTTCTTCTTCTTCTATAAATTTTGATACCATGCGATTACTACTATCCAGTACCGCCTATCCCCTATATTAATAAAAATAGACGAGCTAAAGTCAGTGTCAGTATCGAAATTCGGATCTTGGAATTTGTTCATCGAAATTTGAAATGGTATAAAATATTCAGATCGAATTGAATTTTTTAGTGCTTGCTATTGAAATCTGCAATCAGCGGGCAAACGCACCTCAATAGCTAATAAAAGAAACCAGTATTTGTCAAATCTATAATGCTAGCTCATAGCCATAATGTATTCAGTATCTATATTTGGTATCAAAAATGTTATACTTCAATTTTAATCCGACTAAAAAGTATAGACGATTGGTTTGGAAAGATAAATTTATATATCCATATACATATAAGAAGTCGAAGACAAAGTAATAATAAAAGCATTGTGAAATAGAAAAAAAAAACCGATGAATCTCTAACGTCGATCTAATATTATACCACGTCACTTTTCCAAAACGATTTTTTTATAATTTTCTATCCACTATATAATAAAAATAGATGCAATGAACTCAGTCAGTATCGAATTTATTCATACATATCGAAATTTGAAATTGTATAGAACGTTCGAAATTGAATTATTGCAATCTGCGCGCGAAGCGCGCCTTAGTGGCTAGTTTTTTAAGTCATTTTCGTTTGATATTTAACAGCTTTTTCTTCACAAAATCAGTATTTTCTTTAATGGCAAATGATCTTCGCAGTTTTTTTTTTTCGAAGTATATATTTTTTTTACGATACACAAATTGAAAAACTACGTTTCATTCGTATAAACTAATTACTTGAAATAATAAAAATTTGAGATATAATAAATAGTTCCATTAAAATAGCAATACTGAACTCCAAATTTTGTAATAATCAAATTTAAGCTCGTGAATGTGATCAACAGTTGATACAATACCGCTTACACTAACATATATGTAGGTATACCATTAGTATCGGCCGAGTACACCCTTATCAACAATTTAAATAAAACAATCAAAACGGTTGGAGCAATATTAATTTCAATTCTAATGACAGATATTTAAATATTAAACTCAAGTGCTATAATTGTAAAAAATACATTTTTATTTTTTTTATTCGATCATATAATTTGACGTACAAAATATTTAGCTACCAAAACGCTATACAAATTGTATTGTATACCCTTTTTTATAATCAGTACTGCAAATGGAAAATTACAAAAAGTTGAATATAATGGTTAACTTTTGTAATTGAATTATTTGATATTGGATTGTACGAGACTTCGATTAATAACAATTACTCTACTTATTCCATTCACTACAAGTAACATAAAATATGGCTAAAAAACCTCAACCAGAAGTTTTTTTACAACACTGAGTAACGAAACTGCTAAGAAATATATCGCAATACGACGTGCTCGGCAGTATAAATAATATTAACAGTAATTGAAAACAATGAAATGAATAAATCAGTTTTTGAATTGATTAGATAGAAGCTTTTAAATATTTTAAATTTCACCAAATCATAAAAAGTAATTTATGCTAAATATTATTAATTAAATATTGGTGTTTTTTCTCCATTGGGAGGCACTCGATAGGGCACGGTACTAAATAGAAATACGTATGTACATCTATTCGTACAGAAACACGGATCTGTGTTTCTTATATAGAGATACGCGG
>JAWWMK010020803.1:0-17978 GCA_035047105.1 Galeopsomyia nigrocyanea | reverse complement strand
AAGATAAAAACGAAAAATAAAAAAGTTCTTAAATTTGCTGCATACTTAAAATAAGAACTTTTTTTTGTAGTGTAGTGATAATATTTTTTTGTGTTTCGTAACGGGATATTTGATGAATTTTATTTATTTATTTGAGATTTAATATTTTTAATATTCGAATATTAATTTATTCATACATTCCTCCAATGTCAAGTTTTATGAGAGAATCTAATCAAAGATAGTCGTAATGCAAGTTGACATTTTTTTTTCAATAAAAAGTATCAATATAATTATTCAATTTTCATTACTTTCGATCTGATTTCATCAGTTTTCCAGAAAATTCTTTAAATTTTTTCGTATCTATACAAATATTTCCGATTGTTCGGGAGGCCTGTCTTCGTCGAATGTAACACTGAGTTCTTAAAAATATACTATAACATAGTACTCACAAGTGTTTTATTTATCAAAGTATACTCATAAATAGTGCTGAAAAATAATGATCTACATGTGAAATCTAACAAGTAGGCAATACTCTTGCTGTGAATTTTCCATAGAAGAAAAAGATAAGCCGCCTTCGTTGATAACAATGTGTAGTTCTTTTTTTTTCTCGCTAGTAGCATTGCTAGCCACGTCTGAATCACTGTCGATGTATCTGACCGATAGCTTATATATATGAGTTCTCACTCAGCGTTCGGCTTGCGAATTGTAGCAGGTGCGAAGCTAGAGACAAGCAACATTACTCGAGTGACCGCTGTCTACATTTCACATCTTCCTTCGAGATGCCTTCTTCGCGCAAGTGGGTCATCGGCAGTTTAATGGCAATCGTCGTCCTAGTTGCCGGTGGCGTTGGCATTTATTTCGCAGTTTGTAAGTATTTTATTTTGATTCGTGCGAATTGATAAAGTCATATTCTATTTTTGATTGCATCGTCGTTTTCTAGCTGGTGGACAATCCAAAGAAACAACCGAAGGAACACCGAGCCAAAGTCTAACGACAAACTTCTGATAAAATCTGACGATGGGGCGATCAAGCTATACGATCGAAGTGTTCGTAAATTTTTCGAAGCCAAAGTAGAGAGTAAAGATTTTGGCATTACATCGTTTGGCTAATACCATGACCAAACGATATATTACGCAGCAACGGAGTCTAAGAGCGTTATCTACTCGACGAATACTGAAAAATATCCAGTTCTTCCAACATTTACTGCTAATTAGATCAAAACTGCAATAGCCGTCGATGATGTTACCAAGAAAGTGTATGTAGCTGATCGAATAGCTTAAGAAATCAAAGTGGTAGATGGAGAGCTTGAGTATGTTCTGCCGTTGGAGGTGAAGGGGCCGAAAGATGTGATTTGGAAAATGGAACCATGTTCATTTTGGATCAAGCAGATGCGACTAAAGCAAAGGTTAGAAAATATTCAACATATGTCGATGAAATTTTAAATTGTTTACGGATGAGTTATTCGAGTGAAATTGTGCTCAGATAATCATGGCGGATATGGATGGAACGAACCAAAAGTCAACTTACAATTGCTTATCTCAATTAATTGAATTATCATACGTTTTGCGATACTTCTAACAAAAAAATCGTACAATCTTAACTATTCATTGATAATAAAATTAAATTCCATTTATCCATTTTACCCCATTGATAATAGCAGCTACAACGCAAAAAAAAAATTCCTCACTCGCTCAGAAAAATCGCTGGCTCAGACTAGGCCAGAAAAGACCACCGGGGAGGGGGGCTTGATCCAGAACCGGCATAGCTTATCTACTCACGGACTAAAATAACACGATCACTCGTAATTTTCGCGCACAACTCGTTATCAATTCCCACCTCTCCATTGTAACCTACAAGATCCCCAGCCTATACGTGATAATTAAATGCAATAAGTTTCCATTAACAGCCCTCTCCGCCGTTCAATCGATATTTACGAGCGATCGCGAACCATAGCCGAAATTTTCGGGCATCGTACCTCGCAGCGCGCGCGCGCGCGTACGTCACGGCCAAACAAAGCAGAAAGGACGAGCTCGCCCATAGCGCGCAACTGCACTCACTGGGAATTGCATTCGAAAATCGACCGCTGAAACATCCCCTCCACCTCGCATCCATTCAAATCTACCAAATTGGAGAATCCCTTACTCGCAAAAAAAAAAAGAAGAAAGCTTCGAGATTTCACCTGCTGAACGCACTCTTTCTCCGTGAAGACTTGAAAGTAGAGAGAGAAAGAGCCATCAGCGTAAAACGTTGGGCTTTATGGGGCGTCTCGCCTTTGGCCACGTGATTTTTCAAGGTAAGGACGCGAAACCTTAGACACACGCTCTCGGCCAGAGAATTTTTCCTCGAGAGCAGCAGCAGCAAGCGTCATTAAGTAACCGTCTGACCTTTATGCTACGCGAATTTCCACAAGCTCTTAGCTGGCACCCGGGAATATAAACGCGCGTCATTAGCCTACTTCTTGCCGTGTACGCGCGCCTCGCTCCCTCCCCCCCGTGCAACCAGCAGATTTTCGCACGCGGATATAGGTTTTTTTTTTCTCTGGCTCTCTCACGAGAATAGTGCATGCAAAATACACTTTGCGTTTTGCTATGCAAGTGCATCCCGTTTCTTTTATTTTTGCCTGCTAACGCGCGTGGCTGGTAATTCTTTTGATCGTCGTAATTTATACTTCTAATGAAATGTGCTTGGGTACGCGTTATACATTTTTTGTGATATTTTATGTACGATAAAATATTCAAACGCTGCTAAATAAACGCGCTTCCAAAGATTCTATTGTTTATATATTATTTATTATATCTTTAGAAAAAGATACCTTTTTTCGCAACGTGCGAGGTCGCTCGTAAAAATCAACGGCCTGACTAAACGCGTACCTCTTCACTGAAGTGAAAAAAAAAAAAAACGAAGCGAAAAAAAAAAAACCTCTCATTTTTGCGAAAATAAACGCTAGCACCTATACACGAGGAAACAGCAATAATGAGGCAACAAGCGTATACACGGGTACACAGACACATACACATACACACACACACTCGCGCGGACGCGCCACGTTTGACGGCAACAGCGGCTTATACGAGTGCACCCTCGTAAACAGAGATCCTGCCAAGAAGACCCCCACTCCCCTTCCAAGCTTAATTCCATCCATAAAAGCAAACGGCCCTTTTTTTTCGTCTATTTCTAGCTGCTTCGCTGAATTTACGATGTCTTGCGATTGGGCGTGAATTTTTTGTTGAACGAGGATAAAAAAAATGTTTTTCGTATGTGTATAGGTGTGTGAATTATGCAAGCTTAATTAAATCTCAACAAAAGAGGTTTTTTTTTCGCACCTGCAGCGAGTCGATATTGGGAAACCAAGGCGCGTACGAGAGAAAGGAAGGAAGGAAGGAAGGAAAGGAATGAAAGAGAAAAAAAGGAGGAGGAGACGAGGGTAATTCGTGTCCGCGCGGCTCTCTCCACCGAATCTCAACTAAGTCGTTGCGCCTGCTCTTCGTGTCTCTCGGACGGAAATGAAATTTCTCGCGATTTTCGCCATTCCCTTATTAGCAATTGATTGTGTGATCCATTTTTTCACTGTACGCGCTTCGCAATTACGAGCAGACGCTAAAAAAATTATTTTAAAAATGTGCGCAATCTTTGATAAAATCTAATTTACGCTTGTGCAGTTTTCACATAATTTTCATCCACCGCGCGGAAAATTATCACCGACATTAATGCCAGCAGCGATAATATAAGTAACAACTTTTTTGATAAATATTTGCGAAACGTTTTCAACTTTCGCGGTACAGCTCTCTCGAGCGTATGTTAAAATTGTCAAAACTTTGGCGGTAGCTAGCTCTCATACTCCTCAGTTTTCACGGCATTTCTATTACGCAAAACCGCAAGTCTTAAAACTCAAGTTTCAAAACTACATTGCCGTATACGGAAGAATGTCCTCTCTCTCTTTCTCCCACCGGGGTATCGCGGAATTCCCCAAACGCGAGATTTTCTTAATCCTCTCGTCGAAATAAGTTTCGCAAATCGTCGATCAATGTTACGACGAAAAAAAAAATGAAAGTGTCGCGACAAGTAGCACACTTACGCTAATTCTTTGCTACTCCCTCCTCCCCCCCATAAACAGGTTTCACGTTCGCGAGAATCGAGCGTCTGCTTTTAACTGGCAAAATTTGTATGTACAGTAAGTCGGCGTAATTGCGCTCTCTCTCTCTCAAGTATATATCTCTCTCTCTTACTCTGCCGTCTGATTTACATATTATAATTTATCGAGACAGTGGGGAGGAGGACGATGGCGGCAGCGGCGATATCTACGCTGACGAGGCTCTCGTGTATATAAATGCGCCGCGAGCTATATAACCCGACTGCGACGACGAAAGGCTAGACACTTTCAAATTTAACTTTCAAAATAACATTCGCTTTAATAGGACAGACAGAGTTGGACGACTCTCTCTCTATATAGTGCATGGGCTTTTCTCGTTCTATTTGGGAGGGATAAGCCTCCCTCTCTCTCTCTCTCTCTAGTAGGCGGATCTGATGACTTGGAAGCTGAGAGGGATATATGTGTATAATACTCTTCTGTTGGAGTGTCTTACTTCTTAGCTGCGTTGTCGTCCTGTTATTTTGTAACTGTTAGTCGAGGGAAAGAAATTCACTCAAACACCCCCGAACGATTGTAATTTCTCAATTGAATTCTTCTTTTATTTTTCTTGAATAAGAGAAAGCGAATGGCAGTAGGCGACATCGCCAATCGGGGGAGAGAGAGAGAGAGAGTCGGCGACAATGTATCCAAGGCATGCGATATATAACTTCATCAAAATATCGTCTTTCGCCTGGGTTTTGTACAGAGCGAAACGCAATTCTTACACATCTCGCGCAGCTGCGATCGAAAATATATCTCACTGCGTAATTGGAAAAATCTCGCTGTTGAAATATCGACTTTTCTTCTTTCTCTCTCTCTCTCTCTCTTTTCTTCAATTAAACCAAACGTCCGTCAAAGTTGGCCGTTACACTATTCTAAGATGGATCAATGACGGAGAGAGAGAGAGACGTTGCGCTACGCTGCTGTTGCATATTCAATGACGTTCGTTAGCTGGATAAATAAACGCGGAGATAGGGGGAAGGGGTTAATTAATAATCGACGCAAGAGACCTCTGCCGGCGCTGCATTAGCATGGAAAAATTTGATTTTCAAGTCACACGAATGTTGCGAGAGATAACGTTTGGTGGTCACGCGACGACGACCAAACGACGTCGACGACGACTATGTATAGTATATAACCCCGAAAAGTCCGCTCTTAAACGGCTTCCTTTCCGTCGTCGACGCGGCTACTTGATTTGTTGGCGTATTACCGATGATTTGTGCCTTTTGGCATCTACCAAAACGCGCGACCTCGTCATTTTTGCTGGACACGTTGAGATATAAATGCGTTTTTTTTGGTAGGTTGGGAGTTATTGTTACGTAAGTCTCGCTCGAGGGCTGTATATTGTGAGGGAGTTTCTCTTTTTCATATTGAAATCTGAGAATTTCTTTTCGCGCGTTTGAGCTGTTGTGCAATATATACCTTCAAGCTACATTGGGAATTCTTTCGACGAGATTGCGTATTTATATACCATTGACATTCGTGAATGTTTTATTATTGTAATATTCACGTGGTGGAATTATACCAATTCCAGTTTGTTAAACATTCAGGCACCGAGAGAAGCTTGCGATTCATACAAATTAAAATATACATTTTTAAAAGCTTATTTGAATTTATACGGTATATTCATTTTAAAAGATCGCATTCAAATCATTTCTCATTTACGTAGCCGACTCTTTTCAGCGAAACATGAATAACATTAAATTATAATCAATGATTATTCATAGCTCCATTCATATTTCCATTCAAAGCTGTAAATATATCAAGGATGCTTAAAGTGTTTCAAGTACAGCTTTATAAACCGTAATTAGAACTTATTCAGTCACCCTTTTCCCTTCGATAAACTCCACAATCTATTGTAAGAAAATTCCCCCTCACAACAACGTCAACGTGTTCATCGAGGACAATCATTCAAGCATAATACATACGAATTCATCGCGGCGAAAGAATGTTGCCGAGGTCAATCTTCGAAATTTATCGACTAGTTAGTTTTGGAGCGCGGACAATCGAAAAGCCAGGGCAGGAAGCAGCAGCAGCGGCACGGCGGCCGCACGTAAGACACGAGTTTGCAAGTGAAATTCGCCCTCTGTCCGTAGGTCGTTAGCCCCTTCCTCCATCTCCTCCTCCTCCTCCTACCGTGCTCAGCCTGTATCTCTCTCTCTCTCTCTCTCTCTCTCTCTCTCTCGAGTGATTTCGATCGGATCGTTAATTCGAGCCGCACTGCAGCTGCGCCGCCGGTCAAACTGCTCTTGCTCTTACTTACTTCTCTCTCCGCGAGATATACCAGTCGCACAGCTTTGTCATTTACCGCAGACTGAGTTTGAAGCGTTAGCCACCAGCGAATTTTGGGGCCCCAGCGTTCACGCCGAAACGGTTCGCGTCGATGAATATTGAATTGATCCTTTTTTTTTTGTTCTGTTCCCGGTTGTTCGTCAGTAATGGATTTCAATCGATTTTTATACTTAATCTTTAAAATAGTATTTTATAATAGATAAAAAAAAAGATTCATTTCGATGCTTTTCCACTTAAATAAAATTCATAGAACACAGATTGGAAAAAAGAGTGCGAAAGCTCATTTCGCTCCTTATAAACCTGTAGAACTAATATCTTATCCCCCTCGATACCCTGCCATAAAACCATACAAAACGATCAATTTACCATAACACCGAAGGGGGGCAACACTTTCGAGTTGAGGAGTAAGGTATATAGCAAGCAGAGCAAGAGAGAGAGGCAACTTAAAAAAAAAAAGCCTTAGCTGCAAGCAAGCACACGAATCGGCGATAACTCTGAATCAAGCTTTCTCTCTCTCTCTCTCTTACGCTCGATTTTCAGGTGGTGGAGAGTAGAGCCGTGTATAAGGCTTTAAAGTTCGATATTACCTTGGCAGAGGTCCACGGCCAATCTTATAACTCAGGCTTGCGCGCGCGCGCGGATGAATGCCCTTTGTTGCGAGAAGGGTGAGCGAGCGAACAAAAAAAAAAAAAGAAAAGTTTTTTGACACGAAAGCGCAAAGCTTAAGTTTAATTAACGTGCCACGTCGAATCGCGAGGATACTTTAATTTACCTTAGTTTCTCGGGGAAGCTTCCAGTTGCTTTGTTTTTTTTTCTTCTTCTTCTTTTTTTCTTTTTACACGGTGAGGCTTGCAGGAAATGAAACGACTGTTAACGTTGGGATTAATGCACTCTCGAGGGAATTTGATTATTGCTTTTCTATTTTGTTTTGTTTGATCAGAGTGGTTTTGGGCTGACAGAATGAGAATATTACTACTGATATGATTTTTATGGCTTCTGATATGTATGTCAACTAATGAATTTTAGAATTTTTATTTGACGCATTTTTTTCGCATTCTTCATGTATTATTGAAAAATACGAGGTCGTAAGTAGTACGATGTATATTTAGTCGGACATTCGAAAATTATTGATCGTACGCCATGAATTTGAATCAAAAAATATCATTTCTATTAATTCGTAACAACAACGATACTTTATCAGAAATACAAACCAAAGTCATCCACAAACGTATATACATATATCTCCGTGCGCAAAGAAGAAGAAGAAGAAGAAGAAGAAGAATGCGCTCGCGGCAAGCGCGAAACGTAAAGCTCAATCAAGATACGTAAATCAGCAATTCGCGAAAGTTTTCAAAAACTTTTGCGAGCCGCTTTATCTCTGTAAACTCGCAACATACCAAGAAGCAAAACTATCCGAAAAGAAAAGTAAATCGGGGGTTAGGTAGTAGGGATTCTCGTGGTGATGGTGGTGGTGGTAGTAGGAGAAGAGCCGCAGATTGCGCTAATGCGAGGACACGCGTGTTGCGTGCGCGGCTCGCTGCCAAGAGGCCTTGTTCGTGGCCGACGATCTTTCGACATATCGATCGAATTACGCCTGGCTGAGCTCCAACATCCCTTTTCGTTTATTATTACTCGCGAGAGAGAAAGAGGCAAAAATAATTTCGCTTGGATTTAAGCAAAGTGGGTCGGTTAATCATTTCTTATTGAATTTTTCTCTTTTGCGAATGATAGCGAGAAGGTTTGTTGAAATGTTTTTTTTTTCCTTTCGTGGTACACTACAAAAACTAGTTCTTATTTTAAGTAATGCAGCAAATTTAAGAACTTTCGTATTTTTCGTTTTTCTCGTGATTATTTGCAATTATCAGGATCAATGTTTTTGCATCGAACTTTTCTTGTCATACTGAATAAGAGCTATTCATTTTTAGATCAGTTTTCCATCCGTTTCATTAAAAAACATCGTGTTCTTAAATTTGCTGCATACTTATTTTAAGAACGTTCCTACTTAATTTAAGAATTTTTTTTTTGTAGTGTAAGGATATAGAAGGATATTAATATTCGAACAATTTGAAACCTCACGAAGTAAAACGAAAATAAGAAGTTAGCGAGGTTGCATGCACCAAATTTTTTATATACATTGCATTACGACACGATAGCATGCAAACTGAAGACGTATTATTAGACTAAAAATGAAATAAAAAGACATTTATTTTAATCTGAAAAGTTTAGATGAAACTAGATTAACCTTCATTAAAAAATGTAACTAGAGTTATTAATTTTATCTTTCACATAATCTTTACCAGTACAACATTGTTGAATGATCAATCAAAAGACTAAAGACCTCACTAAAGTACAGAGAGAGTATACACACCGATCAGAAGCAGCTGATTAGTCAGAGCAAGAGAGAGAATAGCAAATAGAGCTCTCAAGTCTCGAGAGCATCCTGCGCGCGGACAATTACAAGCCATCGGCAAACTAGCGCCAACGGCAGTCCTAATTTTCCATTTGCTCTCTCTCTCTCTCTCTCTCGTACACGTGCGAACTTGCCACATAATTTCGATGGCATACGCAATGAGCAATTACCTTTGTCTTATATATAGGCGTATACGCTATGTGAAAGCGCACGATGATACTTGATAATCAAAGGGCCTTTTTGAAGGTATTCTTTTTCTTTTGATGGAAACATTTGTTGAAAGAGAGAGAGAGAGAAAGAGAGAGAAAAGTAAAATGTTAATGCCCGCGAGATTGGACGTTGAGAGGACTCGTGCGGATAGCAGCCTGGAGCGATGCTTTTCCTTCTCTTTTTCTTCTTGCGACTTCAATTGCTCGACTTTTCGTCGACGACGACGACGACGACGGCTCGAAAAGGGAAATTATGAAGTTACCTTCTTGTTCTTCAAGTACTCTTTCGACGAATAATCATTATTATTTTTGAAGTTCGATGTTCCCTTTCTTTTTCGCGAGTTTTAGTAAGAAAAATATTTTTAGTACCCTACTTCACATCGTCGATAATCGAAATTAAGCTCGCTAGCGATTTTATCAAAGTCTATTCGCATTAATTCGAGAACCAAATTCCGCAACGAGTTTAATCGTAGTTTCAATTTGACTATCCGCAACTAACACAGTTGCAGTTAGATTAAACAGTGCAAACAAACCTGTCGACCCTGGCGTCCCATATGCGCGCGTCTACTCCGCTGTTCGAATTAAATATCCGTTATTGTAACACGCGGCAACTACGTCACGCTCGTTTAGCCATGCAAGTAGTAATAGCATGCCAAGCTAGTAGTAAACCGTCCGTTAAGTCAGACTCTTTAGCCGCGAGTGCAATAATTGTTACGCAAACTCTGCGATTGTGCTCATATCCCCCACACGCCCAAAAACTGGAGCAAACATTCATTCTAAAACGCGAACAACATGACGACAAAAAAAAAAAAGAAGCGGATCACTTGTGTGTGTATGTGTCTGTGAAACACATGCGCTGCTTGGTCTCTCGCAATTACGCGTCGTTAGCGCACAATTAAAACTTGCGCACCACCCGGGCTTGGCCGGAAAACATGGAGCTCACCCTCTCTTCCACCCTTCGCGAAACACAGTGAGAGAGTGAGAGAGAGAGAGAGGCGCAATTTTCATTCCCTCCAATTTCCCGACGCCAAGCGCGAATCAAGTGGGTACGTGCTCGAGTTAACGACTTTATCCCTGCGAGCGAGCGAGAGCGCGAGGACGAGCCTAAAGAGGTTGACGCGTCGCGGCCGATTAACAAGTTTTTGGGGCGATCAATTATTGCGATAGAGTGCGAATTGCGGTGAGGCAATTTTTCACTCTATTTTATTTTAATAGATTGTTTAATTAATAAATTCTGAGGTGTAAATGGTAAGACGTAAATTGTTTCTTACACAATTCAGAGTCTACTCGAGGGACAAATCGAGCACTAGCAAATTTATCGCACACCGAAAATTGCAGAATCAAATTGGATACGACGTATCAGTATCAGTCTGAGTATTATCAAGATTTTATACAATATCTCATCAGTGTATGATCGGATACGAAAATCCACAAGTCTTGAATTATTGTAAACAATCATTTTACACCTTGGAATATTATTAAAAGTAACAAACAAAAATCTGGCAGAACTCGATGGAATACGCAGTTCATCAATACAGGTACACGATGCATAAATTCGTGTTCACAAAAAGTCTACACTTTGCAGTTGAAGCATTACGCTGTCCTCTCAAGCTACATCCAACTCTCATTCGACTTTCAATCGTATTTTAATAAAGTCGCAATGGTTAGAATTTTGGCGTGTAGTCCTTTTCGACAACCATTGATCATGCTGCCCTCTCGAGTTCCGCCCAACTCTGATTCGACTTTCTATAGTATTCTAATGCTATACAAAAGATGCTCAGCAAGTTTTATCGGGATTCTATGATGCGTTCCGAAATTATGAATCAGTAAAATCGCAATGGTCTAAATTTTGGCTTGTGGTCCTTTTCGATAACCATTGACCATGCTGCCCTCTCGAGCTTCGTCCAACTCTGATTCGACTTTTTATCGTATTCTAATGCTATACAAAAGAAGCTCAGCAAGTTTTATCGGGATTCTATTTTGCGTTCCAAAATTACGAATCAATAAAGTCACAATTGTCAAATTTTTAGTAGACTCTGAATTGTGTAAAAAATAGTATATGCCACAGGTAAACATTGAAAAATGTTTCACAGTGATCTTGCCTGTGAAAATAATTTTTCAATAAAAAACAAATATTTAAAAATAATATCATCCGGTAAGTGGATACTGAAATTTCGATAATAAAGAGGAAAATCACCGACAAGTAAACGATCGTGAAACATTAATAATTGGACATCGAAGAATTGAGTTGAAATGAACGCGTCTAGCGCAGAATTAACGTTTCACTCAGCAATTCGGGCTCTGCTCCCTTCCCTCACAGTCATAAACGATTAATGTACTCTAACTGTGTCTGTGTGTTTGAGCTTTCTAAAGCTCTCGCTGCGTATGTATGCGCAATCGATTAAATTATTACTTTGGTACAATCAAATACGCCGTTGCCGTAATTTCAGCGACCGACGCGCGTTTGCTTCGTTGTTTATTTGTTAGAGAAATGTAGTGCTGAAAATTTGGATAAATATACGTGCTGTTTGAAATGAAGTAATTATCTTATTGATATTGCGTTGTAAGTACATAAATTTATTCAAACTCGATCAAATCACAAAAGTATACGTAAACACATTGAACATCCATGATAGTTGTTAAATGTATTTATGTATTGACAAAATTTCAATAAACCAGAATGGTTCATCATAAATTTCCGTGAGTCACTATTATTATCGATTTTCAAATTCGCGTATTGATGGCTTCTTATTATTCCATTGTCTTTACTCGTATTACATATCTATGGCTTCCCGGAAAAAGGGGACAAGTCACTTTTTTGAACATTTTGTGTTAACAATGGTTTTCTTATCCTTGAATGGTCTTCTTTCAGACAAGCTCACCCCCATAGTTCAATTGTTTATACTTATAAAGATATGGCGGTATGCATAAGTGGACAAGTCTCGAATCTGAAATGTTGTTCCCGGCAAAAGTGGACAAGTCGATCAATATTTATAATTTTTAAGTCTCTACCGCTTTATTTTTGTTTGGGGAATGGATTTCGGATAATATAACACACTGTCTAACATGTGAATTGAAATTTTATTATCTGTTTGCTCTATTCTTCGCATTAAAATTTTATTCAAATTCAATTTCCAGGTTTGCAAAAAAGGACAAGTCACCGGCATAACTAGACAAGTCAATGTTTTTTGGAATTCTCCAAAGTATAATAGTGTTCATGTAAAAACTACATACACAAAATTGTTCGTCTTGATTAGCTCTATCAAATGGCATATAAATTTTTTGATATCTATTTAATCCTGATCTTGTATTTAAGTTCGAACATAAAATTGAATTTTTCTCAAAAACTGAAAAAAGTGACTTGTCCAATTTTTCCAAGAAGCCACAGATATAATTTCACAACAATATAACTCCATTCCAGCATCATCATCATGACTCTTCAAAAATAATAAAAACTACGTCCATCAAAGTAGAACAATTAAAAGCCGAACTTATCTCTTTCTTTGAGGAAATCGTTTTTATTATTTGCTTATAACATGCTTGTCATTGATTATTGTTTCCAACATTAGATCTCTTTTTAGGCGTGAAACAATACCTCTCGGCTAATCGAGTTAGCTGTCAATATATAATGCGTCATCTGATGATGACACCGAGAGAGAGAGACGATCCATTGCTTTACGCACAGCTTTGTTTGCTGATTCATCATTTGGATATAGCCGCGCATCTGTGGTGTGTGGGTTTAACGAGCGTCATTCGGCCTATTTGTCAAATCTAATTTTTCATTTACAATTTAGTTTTCTGTTAGTCGTCGTGAACAAAGTGGTTTGTTAGTCATCGACATTATATCTACGTCCACGTTGTCAAAATTTAACAGGTACAAAATCATTTTTACAATTAATCTTTTACATACTTGGATGTTTAATTTACAATGGTTTTCTTTTTCAGATTCTTTGGCTTATTATATGTTAAGTAACTTTGATCATTTTTCTATATATTTTTTTTTCATTTCTAATATTAACGAGTATTTTCCATTACCGTATACTCTAACAACAATAAATTCCAATTATTCTTCGTACCCGTTTTAATTTTACAGAACCACAGACATTTTCGAAAATGGACAAGGATTCAAACCGCCGGATCGAGAGCTACGAAGAGCCTCCAACAGAAGATGATATCAAAATCATAGTAAAACATTATCTACCGCCAAACATTAACGTCGCCGAATACAAGATACAAAATTTCTCAGAAGAAAAATTAGGATTCATGGGAGCTCACCGCAGACTTATTATAAACTTTCAACACGAGCACTCGACAAAGTTACAAACTCGCTTGTATTTCTTAAAATCGATACCTTACAACATCGCCGAGCAAGCCACATTCCTGCAGGACAGTCTGATGTTCTTCAAAGAGACTAGTTTTTTTCAAAGACATCATTCCAGAACTCTCGCGTGAACTGAAAGAAACATCGTGGTCTCCAAAGTGTTATTATTATATAGTGAAGGAAGATTGCCTTGTTTTCGAAGACCTGAGCACGAGAAATTACTCGTTGAAGGGTAAAATCCTCGACGTTGCATCCGCAAAATTGGCGATGTCGAGTCTCGCGAAACTGCACGCAGCGTCGATAATCGCGGAAAAACGCGTGGGCAAAAGTTTTAGCGGAGCTTCATGCACACTTGAAGCAAGAAATTCGAACCGTTCATTCGCACGAGAATAGACATCGGCATCACGGTGGTGAAGAAACTTGGACTAGAACACAGTATAATTGTACCAAAAATGTTCGATAAGATGTACGAAGCGGTGAAGCCATTTAAATCACTGAGAAAAGTTCTATGCCACGGTGATCCTTGATCGTACAATCTCATGTTCAATCAAACCGAATCGAAGTGCACGGTGCGTGCTCGTAGATTTCCAAGTGTTGCGATATGCCTTGCCGACGACCGACGTCGCGGTGTGTTTGTATGCGTCGCGAGTTTCGAGAAAAGTACGAGCGCAATCTTCTCGAGCATTACGCGCGAGTGTTCGTGGATAATTTGAGAGAACATCGGGTCGACGAAATGCCCGATGTGGAAGAAATTTGGAAAGAATACGACAAGACGACGAGGTTCGTTGGGGGTTGTATCGGCGGTTTTGTATTATCCACTTAACCAAATTGGTGGCAAGTTGTGTGCTCGATTGAGCGAGGATTCCGATGGATTTAATCAGCTTATGTTTAAAAGATAGAGTTGATTTTGTATTTGACATTATGGAGAAAGATAATTTTTATAAATATCGAATTAATACAAGTGTCATAGAGATGATCGAGAAGCCGAGTGTATTTCTATGAAATAAAGGGAAAAAATACATTATTCAACACATTTAATTTAAAAATAACACACAAAAAAAAGGACGCTTCGAATATCATCAGACTAAAACTACGAAAGTTTCGAATTTCGCAAACGAGACGTCGATTTGTAGGTGAAAAGTTAAGGGTAAGAAAAGAAATGAGCAGTCGAATAGTCTTCTATATATACGTATATACGTTCGTGCCAAGTGCAAAACAAGCTCGAATTACCCGCGAGCTATTTTCCATTCGGTCGGCTGCCTAATGAAGGCTCCTTATCGATCTCCTTTTAGGGCGCACTCTTTGCAATATTAACGAGTTATCGCCTCCCGCCACGACGCGACGCCTCGCCCTTCTATAATCGTTCTCGAGGACTTGTTGCCGATGCATATTTCAGCGCGGTGAAAAAGAAAAAAAAAAGAGACGAAATAAGTATAATGAGATCGAACGAGAGACTTAATTATTTTATTTTTCATCTCTTTAGTCGAAATGTTGGATCTCGCGAGAATTTTCGTTCCTTTTTCTTTTCACCCATTAAATTCGAGTAAAAATCGTTAACGTACGATCGCATCTCGTATTAGAACATCACACACACACACACACATGTAGCGAGCAAAAACACGGGTGAGGTAGTAGTAGCAGCAGCAACAGCAGCAGCAGAGTTGCTATACACGTATACGTACGAGCAGCTCGCTCATGTATCATTCAGCTGTACATTCGTACACGTCGCACCGAGACAAATGCGCGGATGTTAGGCTCGTCGTATATCCGTCGAAAAGCAAACGAGCGACGCGCAAAACTCTCGTCGATGCGCGCGTATAACGTTGACGAGTCTTTTTTTTTCTTTTTTTTTTTTAAAGTCTCTGGTATCTTGCTTTAGTTATCTGCTCGAGTTCTGGAAAATACCAGAGATACGTGGAAAGGAAATTTGTGGCTGTGGGTGTACAATGATTGACGTGGTGGACATGTATGTTTTTTCATTGATTGGATGAAATATCTGCTGTTGATTTTCTTGATTTTAGAAGATAAACAATGATTTGCTGTAATATGAAAATGAATTTTATCAATTATGGGTGGATGTCTATTAATTTCAATGTTTTAGAATTTCTCAATAAAATAATTAATACGTGACGGCAAACATATTTGTAATTATAAATTTATCTCCGTTACTTTACTAAGTAGGATGAAATCAATAATTTATTTTTCAGCTATTATAAGTAATAATTGCAACTACGAGTTCGCTCTCGAGTTTGCTGTATATATATTTTTCGTATGAAGTTACGCATCACAAACTCAGGAATTTAAAATTCCGCTATTATTTTAGATCGACTATTACATCACTGCACTTTGCAATAAAATAGTAGCCATCTAATGTACAGCAGACAAACTAAAAAAGAAACATAACTTTACAATAATTGAATTCAATATTTGCTCGATCGATATTTTGAAAACTGCAACCAAAGAGAGAAAATGACGCGATGAACACTCCATCACAAAAATCAATTTAAAAATATATATTCTATTTGACGAAGAAAATCCGCTCAAATCATTACCACACACATGTCTCTTGTAAAGTTTTTCCTTGGAAAACCAGGTCGTCACCGCGACGCAAGCGCGCGAAATTACAACTCGGACACTGTGCACACATGCGATTTCTCAGCGTGTCGCGAGGGAAAAGCTCGCAGCCAAAGAAGAAGAGAAGCTTCCATCTCTCTCTCACTCTCTCTCTCTTCTCTATTTGTCGCCTGGCAGGAAGCTTTTGCAATTTGTCCGAGCATACGGGATTCTTCGTTTTTTTTTTCTTCTTCACATCGTCGCTTGTTGGAACACCGACGAGACGTGACGTGCAAAAATGATACCAACGAACATTTCATCCGCTAA
Source organism: Galeopsomyia nigrocyanea (assembly GCA_035047105.1). Taxonomy (NCBI): domain Eukaryota; kingdom Metazoa; phylum Arthropoda; class Insecta; order Hymenoptera; family Eulophidae; genus Galeopsomyia; species Galeopsomyia nigrocyanea. The sequence goes on along the minus strand of JAWWMK010020803.1, from coordinate 1,758 downwards.
TTTTTCAGCAACAACAATAACAATGAAGAGAAAAAAAAAGAGGAAGAAGAAGAGCCAACGACGAAACGCAATAAATTCAACTTGTCTCTCGGCAGCTGTCAGCAACAGAGTTGATTTGCTGTACGTTTTGGATTTGAAATTCGAATGCGCGAGATTCTTTGACGAGACGGCTTGTGCCAACTTTTACATTGAAATATTCCATTTCTTTGCGGTGTATCTGCTGCTAGCGAGCTTATGCAATTCTTTCTCTCTTTTTTCTTTCTTTCTTTCTTTCTTGCTTTCGCTAGGTGGAGGCTTGAATTAGTTATCATCTTCTTAGGCTTATAGAGGCTTTGAAAAGCTTTGTAGGCAATGTTTTGTGGATTTGACTGTGAAGAATGAAAATTTTATGATTCAGCGGCTTCATCGAAACATCAAAATTCACAACAAAAAAAGAAACAAAAAGCTGTCGATTGATTGAAGCCATCCTCTGGGACACTCACACACACATACGCACAGACACACTCACACGTATATATATAACCGAGAGAAAGAGAGCGTAACGTGAGCGACTGAGAGTCATAACTCGAAAGCTCTTGCAGAAGAGAGACTTTTTTTTTTGCCGCCGTGAACTTTACGCGATCGTTTTACGACGAGGATTTTTATCGTTGTGTAAACTGCGCGCCGCTGTGCATCCGCATCCGCCCCGCGGGGGATCTGCACTTTTGACGCGAGTTCCTGTACGCTCTCGCGCTAAGCTCGCGAGTTTTTTTTTTGTTCGAGTGCTGGATGGAAGTGCAGGTAGTTTCAGAAATGCGAAAAATGTGAGTTTGGCCGTGTCGTTTGGTCGCAGAGTGAAATTTATTAAAAAAATTTTTTTGCTAGTAAAAAAGCGAGAGTATTTTATAGTTGTGATTTTACGAAAAATCGCGAATATCGCTGCTTAAGTTATATATCGGTGCATTCGTCATTGCAGATTCGAAGATACTCGATAAATCAACGTGTGCAGTATTTCGAAAAATATTAGACTGCAAGCGATCAATCTAGGTTGGTCGATAAAAATTACAATTTATCATTTCGAAAATTTTCAGCAATTTATCAAGTTTTATTTGCAATTTTCGATTTCTTAGCACAACAATTTATTGAAACTTTTACTATCGTTAAAAATATCATCGTGAACCACAAAGTTTATTGGCCCTTATTCTCAACAAAAAAGAAGAAGAAAAAAAGAGCCTCCTGAAAGAAAACAAGTCAAACTGCAATTATCGGCATCGCGCGCAAAAATCTAATAAATAAGGCAATAAGCCATAAGGGGTGGTACAACGCTTGGCTAAGTATTATCCAGGAAGCTCGCGCAAGCCGGTGGCAAACGACTTAACGATAACCATTGCTTTTTAATTCCCAATGCAGTGTGTGTGTGCGTGTGCAAGCCGAGCTGACAGTAACAAACGAGCCGCCTCTCGCCTCCCAAATAAAAGAAGTTTTGTTTTTTTTTTTGTTCCTCGGTTATTACAACAAGCGCCTGTCTAGAATTTAATCTTCCGTGTGAAAGACAAAAAAAAATCAACAAAATTTATGTAGGGGAGGGTGGGGAAAAATGGCCCCCTTTAACTTTAAACGTAACTGGAGTCGTTCTAAGAGAGATAATCGACTTCAGGATAATGTATTTCGATTCAGTGGAGCAAATCCTACAAAATCCTAGCAGTCAAAATTTTTTTCGACAACATTTTCCACTTTAAAAATCCATTTTATAAAAAAATTGGATTTTGGCAACTTCAA